>CM035302.1:33443821-33476447 GCA_020226075.1 Hydropotes inermis
AAAAAAAAAAAAAAAAAAAAAAGCTGAGAGGGAATATTTAGGGAATATTTTATTTCCCAGGGAAATAAAGGAATACATTCACACAACAGCTCATCTACAATCCTCAATATAGCTTTATTCAGAACAGCCTCAAACTGGAAACAATAGAGATGCTTGTCAATGCATCAATGTCTAAACAAAATTTGTTATATCCAAAACATGCAATACTATTCAGAAAGTACATTTGTGGTTGCCAGGAGCTAAGGACAGAGGAGACAGGAAGGGGAGTGCATCAACATGAGGGATCCTTGTGATGATGAAAGTGTTCTATATCAACACTGTCCCATCCATATCTGCAAGATAGTACCATAGGGGAAACCAGGTAAAGAGTAAATGGAATTACCTTGTGTTATTTCTTACAACTGCAGGTGTATAGACAATTAAATAACAATTGAAAGTTCAATTAATAAAAGCCAGATGGCAGCCTATTTGGTGGAAAACAAAAAATAGAATGTGTGCCAATGTGCTTACTTTATCAAGAGGAATGATGAAGTACAGGCAGGTAAATTAAGAAGTCGCATGCACTCACAAATCTCTGCCATTATTAGAATCTCTCAGCTGACAGAAGTAGAGGTGACAAGGCCATGGTGGGTGTAGGGGTTGTGTTACATCTCTTCCTTGAGTTGCACTGAAATGAGCTTGAGATACGAGGCTAAACCTTGACTGACCTTATTCACAGTATGAATAGTTTCACACCCAAATGATTAATTTAAGGGTATGTCAGTCTCTTCCCTTCCCCTGCCAAAAAAAAAAAATTATTTCAGCAATAACCATTCTGTAAACGATTCTCCTTGCTAACTGATGCCTCAGTATCTACAAGATTTACATCTTAGGTTTAGCCTTAGGATAATATATATGAATTGATGGAAAATATTGCCTCTTATAGGACATTCCAAGAATTAAAGCTTACATATAAAGATACCTTATAGACAATAAAGGACTTCCCTGGTGGCTCAGACGATAAAGCATCTGCCCATAATGTGGGAGACCTGGGTTCAATCCCTGGGTCAGGAAGATCCTCTGGAGAAGGAAATGGCACCCCACTCCAGTACTCTTGCCTGGAAAATGCCGTGGACAGAGGAGCCTGGTAGGCTACAGTCCATAGGGTCACAAAGAGTCGAACACGACTGAGCGACTGAACTTTCAACTTAATAGACAATGAAAAAAAGTGAACACAGGGAAGTACTTGTGTTGTGCAATGAAATGACAAGGTTTCAGCTTCTACGCAACATACTTTCATTCATCAGCCGAGTAACTGTGAGTCTGTGCAATGTTGACCCTGGTTTTATGAGATAATCCCTGAATCATTCAGATTGGATACATTGCAAAGATTTGGGATAGTCTATTTGTTTGGGGGCTGCATAAGCTACTTGCGGCTTCCCTGGTGGTGCATACAGTAAAGAATCTTCCTGCAATGAGGGAGACCTGGGTTTGATCCCTGGGTTGGGAAGATCCCATGGAGAAGGGAAAGGCTACCTGTCAGTATTCTTGCCTGGAGAATCCTATGGACACAGAAGCCTGGTGGGTTACAGCCCTTGGGGACACAAATAGGTGGACATGACAGAGCTACTAACACAGGCTACTGTCTTTTCAATTTAACTTGACACAGACTTGGAGAGGAGGTGATTGAAGCATAGATCCTTGAGATGAGAGACATTGCAGTTTGTTTTCATGGCTCTAAAAATCACACCACCTCCCTCTGCTTTCATTTTCACCTGGGCAAGGATAATAGTTTAGTAAATCCACAAGCATATTTAAGCAACAGTATGTTGTTATGTTGAAGCTGAAAATAAAGATTGTTTTATTCAGGGTCAGATCCTGGTTTAACACAAATCTCCTCATTAATTCTTTGCTGTGGAATTACAGGGAACCTTGTTAAATAGCCCTGGACACATCTGTATGGTTACTGTTCGGTGCTAACAGTAAGTCCGTACTTAGTTATTTATTGAATAATAGCTTCTGTATTCCCTGATTCTGTTCACAAATATTAAAAGATAATGGTTACATATTTATAGTTCACTGGATTTAATTTGCTAGATTATTTGCCCCCAGGAAACACTATAATTGTTATAATTATTATTTTCCAAATAATCGAATGCAAACATCTCAGGATTATTTAGTTGGAGGCATGGAACTGAGAGTGATTATTTAGAGAAAATCTACTTGTAATACAATTTGCAAGTGCATTATGCCACTTGCTCTAAGCGAACATGAGTAAATTGATTTGCAAGTAAAATAGTTAATAGAATTAATATTAGTGCCCTTTTATATTGACTTATAAAATTCCAGTGGTGTTTCAGAGACCATTCTTGAGTACTAAAATTACTTATATATCTTGTTAGTTAATGATGAAGAACTGTGGTAATTGGCTAAAAAAAATGTAAACTTGTAAATGACAGTGTCCTATAATTTAATTTTTAATTTCTAGAAAGGGCACACATAACTTCGAGCAACAGCATTTTTGCATAAAGTAAAACTATTAGAACGTATCTTCATTTTATGTATTTTATATATGCTTGCCCGTTTTGTTCATGTTCTTATCTTCTTGACCTTTTCATGTTGGCATTTGAGAATAACATGTCTTGAATTTGCAAAAGTACAGTTTTAACCATTGTCTAGCTGACGTGAGCCAGATTCACACAGTGACACAAAATTCTTGAAACTGAAATTAGAAGACTGACATGTACCTTGGAAAACTGCACAGGTACATGTTTGTCTCCAGCTGTCTAGTTTGATACTGAGGGGGAACTTTACAATTAGAATTCAGGATCTAGTTTCAGGTCATAGAGAACTTTGTTTCAGTAAATGCTCCAAAAATAAGACTAAAACCCAAAAGTGGACCTCTGAGTGGACATTTTCACTTGTATTTAATCTGTGAATATATTTTAATCTGTGTGCTGAGATTAGTATGCTATTTTGGATGTCTAAGGAAAGACACAACATCAAGTCAAATCAAAAAGATAAGCTTATTCTATGCCAATTTTATAACCTAAAAGCACATGACAGCATTATAAATCTGATACATTGACTTTTTAAAGCAAATATGTTATGAGACACAAAGAGAGGACATAATAGATTACATAAAGTTAATAGAAAAACAAACTTGTACTAAGGACATAGTTTTTTAAAAAGATTGTTATTAATACTTAACCTAATTATTTTATGCCTCTCCCTGTATCCTGTCAAGAGGTATCCATTTTCTTGAATTTCATGCAATCCTTCCTTTATTTTCTTTATTGTTCTATTGCCATCTATGTATACATTTCTAAATAATAAATTCTGTTGAATGTGCCTGCTTTGAACTACCTGTAAATGGGATCTTACTATATTAATTCCTGTGTGACTTATTTTTCTCTACATTATGTTCTGGAGATTTCTCCACAGTGATGTATATGGTTCTGGTTAATTTATTAATTTTTTTTACTGCTTTGGAATATTCTACTAAAGAGATATTTTGCAACTGATTTGTCAGTTTTGCTACTGATAGGCATTCCAATTATTTACCTCCTTTTCTTAAAAAGAATTCAGAGAACATTCTTATATAACTTCATGGTCACATGGGCAATATTTTCACTGGAGGAATATTTAGTCAAAGGCATGTTCAGTTTTTCAAGATAATCCCTTACTGTGTACCAATTTACATTCATGCATGTGTGCTTTCTCATTCTTCTATATCTTGTCCAACTTGATTTTATCAGACTTCAATTTTTGACAGTTTGTTGGAAGAGGAAGAGATTTAAATTTTGGACTTCATTTCTATTTTCCTGATTCATACTCTGGATGACTTCCATAGAATGCAGGCCACTCATATTCCCCTTCAGGAAATACCTATTCAGGTCCTTTCTGGGGGCTAATTTTTCCATTGGATTGTTTGTGTTTTTCTTATTGGTTAGTGAAAAAATTTTTAAATTCTACGAATGTCAGTTCCTTATTCATTTTAAGTGCTCAAAATATCCTCTCTCAATTCGTGGCTTGCCATTTTGCTTGATGGTATCTTTTAATGAATAAAAACTTTTTCATCCTAATGTAGTCAAAATTGTCAATTTTTTCTGTCTTTTGAAGGGGTCTTGCTTAAGAAATATTTGCTACCTAAAGATGTTAATACTCTCACATTTTTCCTAAAAATGTTCAGGGCAAACATCCTTGTTTTTCAAGTTGAATTAACTGTTTACCGCAAATGTCATCCATTTCCCACTCATCTGCCCCGTGCCCTTCTAGGATGAAGCTTTGCCACAGTGATGGGTTTGTTTCTGGGCATTCTGAATGTTTAAACCTGCTTTAGGGTTTATATCTGTTTTAATTAATCTTATTTAACAATTCATCTTTATGACTTTTTCTTTATTAAACATTTGTAATCTAATTAATATTACACTATAACACACCTTAATATCTACTTGAGCAATTACTTCCATTGTATTCTTCTTCAAAAGTCCCTTGGTGATCCTTGGTCATTTGTCTTCCTTCTAAATTTTAGAAATAGTTCATGAAGTTTGTGAAAACTCTGTTGGGAGATTTGTTTGAACTGCACTGAAATTACACACCAGTTTCCGCCTCAGTCAGTCTCTCCCATCAGGAAGCTTCCATAAGCCTCTTATCCTTATCCATCAGAGGGAAGACAGAATGAAAACCACAATTACAGAACTAGTTAAACTGATCACATGGACCACAGCCTTGTCTAACTTAATGAAACTATGAGCCATGCCATGTAAGGCCACCTAAGACGGACGGGTCATGGCGGAGAATTCTGACAAAATGTGGTCCACTAGAGAAGGGGATGGCAAACCACATCAATATTCTTGCCTTCAGAACCACATGAATAGTTTGAAAAGGCAAAAAGGTGTGACACTGCATGATGAGCTCCCCAGGTCAGCAGGTGCCCAATATACTACAGGAGAAGAGTGGAGAAATAACTCTGGAAAGAATGAAGAGACAGAGCTAAAGCAAAAACAACACCCAGCTATGACTGTGACTGGTGATGGGAGTAAAGTCAGATGCTGTAAAGAGTAATATTGTATAGGAACCTGGAATGTTAGGTCCATGAATCAAGATAAATTGGAAGTGGTCAAGCAGGAGATGGCAAGACTGAACATCGACATTATAAGAATTAGTAAACTAAAATGGACTGGAACAGGTGAATTTAACTCAGATGACCATTATATATACTACTGTGGGCAAGAATCACTTAGAAGATATGCAGTACCTTCATAGTCAACTAAAGAATCTGAAATTCAGTACTTGGATACAACTCAAAAATGACAAAATGATCTTTATTCATTTCCAAAGCAAAGAACCATTTAATATTACAGTAATTCAAGTCTATGCCCCAACCAATAATGCTGAAGAAGCTGAAGTTGAATGGTTCTATGAAGACTTACAAGACCTTTAGAACTAACACCCCCCAAAGATATCCTTTTCATCACAGGTGACTGGAATGCAAAAGTAGGAAGTCAAGAGATACCTGGAGTAACAGGCAAATTTAGTCTTGGAGTACAGAATGAAGCAGGGCAAAGGCTAACAGAGTTTTGCCAAGAGAACACACTGGTCATAGCAAATACCCTCTTCCAACAACACAAGAGAAGACTCCACACATGGATATCACCAGATGGTCAATACCGAGATAAGATTGATTATACTCTTTGTAGCTGAAGGTGGAGAAGCTGTATACAGTCAGCAAAAACAAGACTGGGAGCTGCTTGTGGCTCAGACCATGAACTCCTTATTGCCAAATTCAGACTGAAAGTAGGGAAAACCACTAGACCATTCAGGTATGACCTAAATCAAATCCCTTATGATTATACAGTGAGAGTGACAAATAGATTCAAGGGATTAGATCTGATAGACAGAGTGCCTGAAGAACTATTGACAAAGGTTTGTGACATTGTAAAGGAGCCAGTGATCAAGGCCATTTCCAAGAAAAAGAAATGAGAAAAGGCAAAATGGTTGTCTGAAGAGGCCTAACAAATAGCCGAGAAAAGAAGAGGAGCTAAAGGCAAAGGAGAAAATGAAAGATAAACCCATCTGAATGCAGAGTTTCAAAGAATAGCAAGGAGAGATAAGAAAGCCTCCCTTAGAGATCAATGCAAACAAACAAACAAACAAAAAAAAAAAACACAATAGAATGGGAATACCTAGAGATCTCTTCAAGAAAATTAGAGATACCAAGGGAACATTTCATGCAAAGATGGGCTCAATAAAGAAGAAAAATGTTATAGATCTAACAGAAGCAGAAGATATTAAGAAGAAGTGGCAAGAGTACATGAAGAACTATACAAAAAAGATCTTCATGACCCAGATAATCATGATGGTGTGATCACTCACCTAGAGCCAGACATCCTGGAATGTGAAGTCAAGTGAGCCTTAGGAAGCATCACTATGAACAAAACTAGTGGAGATGATGAGATTCCAAATGAGCTATTTTAAATCCTCAAAGATGATGCTGTGAAAGTGCTACACTCAATATGTCAACAAATTTGGAAAACTCAGCAGTGGTCACAGGACTGGAAAAGGTCAGTTTTCATTTCAATCCCAAAGAAAGGCAATGCCAAAGAATGTTCAAACTACTGCACAATTGCACTCATCTCACATGTTACCAAAGTAATGCTCAAAATTCTCCAAGTGAGGCTTGAACAGTACATGAACCATGAAATTCTGGAAGTTCAAGCTGGTTTTAAAAAAGGCAGAGGAATCAGAGATCAAATTGCCAACATCTGTTGGGTCATAGAAAAAGCAAGAGAGTTACAGAAAAATACCTACTTCAGCTTTACTGACTATGCGAAAGCCTTTGATTGTGTGGACCACAACAAACTCAGGAAAATTCTTAAAGAGATGGGAATACCAGACAACCTTACCTGCCTTCTGAGAAACCTGTATGCAGGTCAAGAAGCAATGGTTAGAAGTGTACATGGAATGACAGACTGGTTCAAAATTGGGAAAGGAGTATGTCAAGGTCTTCACCCTGCTTATTTAACTTATATGCAGAGTACATCATGTGAAATGCTGGGCTGGATGAAGCACAAGCTGGAATCAAGATTGCCAGGAGAAATATCAATAACCTCAGATATGTAGAGGACAACAAACTTATGGCAGAAAGCTAGGAAGAAATAAAGAACCTCTTGATGAAAGTGAATGAGGAAAGTGAAAAAGTTGTCTTAAAACACAACATTCAAAAAACTAAGATCACGGCATCTGGTCCCATCACTTCATGGCAAATAGATGGAGAAATAATGGAAATAATGAGAGATTTTTTTTTGGGGGGGGTAGGGCTCCAAAATCACTGCAGATGGTGACTGCAGCCAGAAAATTAAAAGACACTTGCTCCTTGGAAGAAAAGTTATGACAAACCTAGACAGGCTATTAAAAAGCAAAGACACTATTTTGCCAACAAAGTCCATTTAGTCAAAGCTATGGTTTTTCTAGTAGTCATGTATGGATCTGAGAGTTAGACAATAAAGAAAGCTGAGCACTGAAGAATTGATGCTTTTGAACTGTGGTTTTGGAAAAGACTCTTGAGAGTCCCTTGGACTGCAAGGAGATCAAGCCACTCAATCCTAATGGAAATCAGTCCTGAATATTCTTTGGAGGGACTGATGCTGAAGCTGAAACTTCAATACTTTGGCCACCTACTGCAAAGAACTGACTCATTTGAAAAGACCTTGATGCTGGGGAAGATTGGAGGCAGGAGGAGAAGGGGACAACAGAGGATAAGATGGTTGGATGGCATCACTGACTCAATGGACATGAGTCTGAGCAAGCTCTGGGAGTTGGTGATGGCCAGGGAAACCAGGCGTGCTGCAGTCCATGGGGTCTCAAAGAGCCAGGCATGACTGGGTCACTGAACTAAACTGATACATCAGTTTGTGCAGCATTAATTATATGTCCAGTATTGAGTTTTCATTTTAAAATTGCCATATCTTTCATTTGAAAGTGAAAATGAAAGTTAGTCACTCAGTCGTGTCTGACTCTTTGCGACTCCATGGACTATAGCCCGCCAGGCTCCTCTGTCCGTGGAATCCTCCAGGCAAGAATACTGGAGTGGGTTGCCATTTCCTTCTCCAGAGGATCTTCATGACCCAGGCAGTAATCAAACCCGGGTTTCCTAGCATTGCAGGTGGTCTTTACTGCCTGATATACTACAGTCGCCCATCTTTTACTTAGATTTTCTTTAGTATTTGTTGTTAAATTTCTTATACATCTTTGATTTGACAGTATTGAAACAACGTTAATTTTAAAAAAAAAATTTAGTTTATTCTAAAGTCCTATATGTTTTTCTTTCTACTTAAAATATCTTCTTTTTAATGATTTAAATAGCTTTGCAGTTGTAGAATAGAAATACAATTCTACCTTGGTGTATTGATTTTGTGTAGAGCAATTATGTCAAGTTCTCTTACTAGTTGTAGCAATTTCCCTATAGATTTCTTGAGACTACTGTAGATGATCATATTTGCTAAAAACAGTAATTTGGTTTATTAATTTTACCTTTAATTTCTTTATCTATTTTGCTATATATTCCCTTATTTTTGTCTCAGTCTTAAGTAAAATGGTTGTAGCTTTTCATTCAATTGTCAAATATTCAGCCATAAATTAGCATATGCCAGCAAACAAAACCAGCAAAACCCTGAGTGTGTATTTAACAAAAGTGAAGACAGAAAATAGCCACTCAGCATAATAAATAGCTAAACTATATACTGTTGTAATAGTGACAGGTGTTATGGGGAAATAGTACAAAAAAGGTGGGGAAGTTTTGGGGAGGTGTTGCAGTTTTCAATCAGGTGATCCATCAGATAAATATCTGGAGTCAGGGCAATAACTGGGAAAGAAATTTCCAGAAAGAGGCAATGGTTCAGTTCAGTTCAGGCACTCAGTTGTGTCCAACTCTTTGTGACCCCGTGGACTGCAGCACGCCAGGCCTCCCTGTCCATCACCAACTCCCGGAGTTTTCTCAGACTCATGTCCATTGAGTCAGTGATGCCATCCAACCATCTCATCCTGTCATCCCCTTCTCCTCTCGCCTTCAATCTTTCCCAGCATCAGGGTCTTTTCCAATGAGTCAGCTCTTTGCATCAGGTGGCCAGAGTATTGGAGTTTCAGCCTCAACATCAGTCCTTCCAATGAACACCCAGGACTGATCTCCTTTAGGATGGACTGGTTGGATCAGTAGTTAGTCTTTTAGTTCAGAACATGCCAACATGGTGTTAAGACACATCACAGAAGCAAGGCAGCTCGTGCAGAAAGAGGAAGGCCTTGGGAGAGGTCAGGGAGGCTAGAGGCTGGACAGTTCAGGGTCCGGGGTAATTTAGGGACTTGGGCTTCTAAAGGGTATAATGGGCATGGCTAGAAGGTCAGACAGACAAGGACCATGGCCTGTCACAAGCTTTAAAAAGACTACATGTATAATTGCTACTATATTTGGAACAGTTGGCTTGGCTGGAAAGAAGATGCAGGCTGTCCGCAGAAGCAACCCCAACACTCCAGGCGTGGAGTGGCCCTGAACGTGGCCCTGAAAAGATGGTAGTTAGAAGTCCAGTCCTTGAAATTTTTGGAGACAACTGTTAATGAGATTTCCTGATAGAATGTTAGATAAAGAGGCAGAGTAGAGTTTATTAACCACTGGAAGAACAGAGTTGCCAGCTGGCAAAGATGGGATCAGGTTTGAAAGGAGCATCACATGTTTGATATCAGAACAGCACTTTTGAGATGCCTCTTAGACATAATTTACAGTGCCTCCTGAAGGTTTCTTAGGTTCTTTTCCTCCTGCTAATACATAGATAGGGCATTCTAGGTGCCCACAGACTGTTACCCTCTTCACGATCTTAAGTCATTTAATACTGAACACAAGTCTCAGGGAGGCAACTGTCCTATGAAGGGGCTTTAAATCCTGGTCAAAAAGTACCCACATCCCACCATGTTACCCTTCACTAACACATCCCAGAGTTTCCAACTCAAGTCACCCTCCTTCTGCTTCACACGCATCCTTGAGAATGTCCTTTAGTGAGTCTGCTAGTGACAAGTTCCATTTTGACTAGCTGGATATATTTTTATTTTTCCCTTCTTGAAAGACATAGGCATTTAGATTGACAGTTCTTTTCTATCAGCACTTTGAAGAGGCCAGTTACTCTGACTTATGACAACCACTCCAGTCTTTTTTCTTGGGATACCCCATGAACAGAGGAGCCTAGTGGTCTCACTAAGCTTAGTGACCATGAGGTCACTAAGAATTGCACGTAACTTAGCGACTAAATAACAACAACGTTTTCTGTTCTAACCATTGAGAAGTCATTCATCAGCTTGGTGGCTAGTTCATTGTCTTCCCTCCTTGGCTGCTCCACAGTTTCACAAAAACAAGTATGAATTTTATGAATTTCATTTATGTTGACCGCAACTTAATAGGTTTCCTGGATATACATCACAACAACCCTGAAATTTTTCCACTGCTGTCATTATCTTTTAAATAGTGATTCTTAACCTTTCTTTATTTTCTTCTTCTGGAATTCTAGTTAGATGAAATCAAAACTTTTTATTTTTTTTTACCTGTGGCTCAATCTCCCTGTCATCGTCCTCATCTTTTTTTCTCTCTGGCTACATTCTTTATCTGCCAGTTCACTAATTCGTCTTTTTTTTTTAACTTTCTTCAATTTTCTGTCTAATGTATTCATTTAATTTTAACATCACTTGTAGAAGATAAAGTTATGATGTTATTCTTTTGAAAATGTCCATGCTTTTAAATAAACTCTTGCTGCTTGTTTATATTTTCAGCTCTTATTTCTCTAAACATATGAGACAAAATTTATGTTCTGATAATTCCAGTTTTTGGATTCTCTTTTGCTGCCTACAGTTTCAGCTGGCTCTCCTCCAGAGTGTCTTTCTGTCTGAGTTTTATACTTATGCAAATGTCAGCTCTCTCCCCTGGATTTGCGTGTGTAAACGTCTCCTACCTGGTTGCATTTAGCTAGGATTTGGACCTACTTCTGCCAGTGGCCTGTTGTTCTGCCAACCTGTAACAACCTTAAATTCATTCTTCCTTTCTTTTCTTCCTTCCTTTCTTCCGCACAAATACTGTGACTTGGGGCTATAAATTGTGTGAAATTACAAATACTTTTCCCTCCAACCAGACAGTACCAAAATTGCAGTCAAGCAATCTCCCTTCTGGACCATGGTTCCATTCCTTGAGGATCTCAGGTTTATGAGGAGAAGCAGCCTAGGAGACTCCTCACAACGGTCAGGCCTACGTTTTCATTCTTCCTTCATATCGAAGCAGAAATTCAAGGCCTCCAGGTTCCTGATGAAATCCCAGGCAAAGCCAACTTTGGTTCCTGCTTATTCCCCAGGTTTCTGCTTTCATTTTCATTTAGAGCTCTGCAGATTCCTTCTTCTATGCCAGTGCAGCAGTGTGACTTGATATTATCATTATCTATTTTCCAGTATTTCGTTTTATTAAAAAGATCGAAGTCAACCAGGGTATCTAGTCTACTAGAGATGGAAGTCCCTTTAAGTCTTTTGAGGAAATAATTTCATAATATCAGGCATTTAATAATAAAAGTCATAATGAATGATATAATTTTGAATACTGGCCTGAAATTAGCATTGAAATGTATATTTTCATGGCTTAAGGGCTAAGAACTATCTACATCCCATCTTATTATATTTTGGCTTTTTGATACACATCAATTTCTTTTAAAAATGATTTTTAGAGCCTTAAGCTGGAGAATCCAAGAAAAGTTGTTCTAGAATAATGGCACTTAAGAGGTAGAATTGTGGATGGGAAGGGATCAAAACAGCTTTTACTGGTATTTTTTCTCTTTGGATTTTGTTCTATAGTTGCATATAGATTATCCCTTTTAAACATCCAATAGACATGCAATTTTAAGCACTAACATTTTTCTAACAGCATTAATATATATATATCTATCTAGACTAACAAACATCTATGAAGCACTTGATACTAGTACTTGATAAGAAAAGAGAAGATTCTAAGGACAACAGAAGTACTGGAAAGATAAGGTGTAGAAATTTGATCTAGTTTGTAAGAGAAACAGTCTTCTTGGTGGAGGATGACATAATGAAGAGAGAGGTTTCAATCCTTTTTTTTAAAGTAAGGATATTTAGGAGGCAAATGTAATTTATGGCAAAACCATATCTAATGGACTGTCCTTTGAGTTTGCTGAGTGCCAAGGACCCCTCTCTGAATCTCCCTGAGTCCCCCCTGAAACATCTCCAATAGAACATCTCATATATAAGAATAATGTTAAAACAGGGAGACTTTAAAAGCAAAGGGAAAAGAAAGAGTTGTTGTGTGTTCACCATCTAGTGGGATAACCTTCATTCCCCGGGTTGGGAAGATCTCCCCTAGAGTAGGAAATGGCAACCCATTCTAGTAGTCTTCTCTGGAGAATCCCATGAACAGAGGAGCCTAGAGGGCTGCAGTCCATGGGTCACAAAAGAGTTGAACATGATAGTGATTAAAACAACAAAACAAACCTCATCTGCAATCTCCTAAGTACGTCATGAAAGCAATATACACTGCGAAGAAATTTCTCCCCACGGCACACGAAGCTCTGCCCAATTAAGCCATTCCTTCATGGCTCTGAGTTCCTCGGGGCACATTGTTATGGGCTAGGACGGCTTTATTTATCACACTGCTCTGTGTATGTTTATGGGGCCAAATAAATGTTAAATCATAATCATGAGGATTTTAATGTCTTCCTCAGAAGCATCCTCCATGAGTCACTGTGGGAGACAGTCTAGCAACCATTTCATTTTCCCCCAGTTTTGTATATTTTGAGCAGCCTAGAAGTTGTCTAGTCTGATAATAATCTAAATGTGTTTTACTTAATGCCAACATATATTTGTTTAAATTGGTAGAATGCCTTTCATGAGACTTGATGGGCTCTTAGTAATTTTTTTGTGATGCTGCCGACATGATCGATATTCCTTTAGTGCTCCTTTGCCATCCTTGGGTTGATACACATGCATACACAGGTGAGGACACGTTTTATATTTGTGTGCATATAATTTATTTTATGAAATCTAAAACACACAGATGTTATTCATTTATTTCAGAGCAGATACGACCTTGAGCACCAAACTCACGAGTGCACATGGGGAATAAATAGGTAAGCAAGTAAGCAAACAAACTAAATAGAAGGAAGGGCCAGCTCCTCTGCAGCAGAATGTCATGTGCCAATAGGAAAATGTGAAGATTACGGCAGACTTGGAAAGTTAACACTTTTTCAAATATCAAAATGAAATTTGGATCATGCAAGACTCACCAATGGATGAGAAATATAGGAGGACATTTCAATGAGAAGCATCAAGTAAGTCCTTGCAACATTCTTTTTCATTTCCAAACAAGGTAACAATGCAGTGGAGATACTGGACACCACACTGGTTGAGTGTCCGCAGCTGTCATCACTGAGGGACAGGCGGAGGCCATGTGCCCCCAGGGACGAGGCCTTGAGGAGGACACAGCAGCTCCTCTGTACTGTTCTAGCTGAGAACCAACATCCTGAGTCCGGTCCGGCAGAAACATCACACAACAATGAGAAGAATGTTCTGTTTAAAAGTGGAGGAGGAACACTGTAACAAAAAACTTCAATTAAAAACTAACACAACACCATAAAGCAATTTTTCTACCAATTAAGAAAATAAATTAATTAAAAAAAATTCAAGGTCATAAAAAAATGTCTGAGGAAATGATCTGGATGAAAAAGGGTTGAAGACACCTAAATACAATAACTGACTCATGGCTGGATACTGTCCTGGAAGGAACAGTTTGAAGGACATTACTGAGTCAATTTAAAAAATTGGAGTAGGTTAGATAAAAGTGTTAAAGTGTTAAGTGTTATCCTAAAGTGGATAACTGCTGTGGTGTTGGAAGAGTTCCATCTTATCAATGCACATTTCAGGGTTTAGGGTAAAAATAATACTTTCTGCAAAAATTCATTTAATCCACTTTTTGTATCCTTCCATACATAAAATTACTATATATGTATAGTAATTCATAGTATTCATTTCTTCACTATTAGGCCTTCTAATTTCAATTTACAAAACCCCAGTTAAGTAAATATTAGCCTCTTGAGAAATGAAGAAAATATTTCTATCTAAAGGCCTGTTGGGGGGTGGGGGGAGTGGATATAGAGTTTCCTCACTTCCTTTTCCTAAAACATGCTACTACTAGGGATGTAAAAATATGTTAACATTCGCAGATTTTATTTTATTTTATTTTTTTACAGTATGTCTGTATTTTGCTCCCTTCCTTCATTTTAACATTTCTCCTCTTGTGATTTGGAGCACAGAAGCTGTACCTGCCAACACCCAGGACGCTGTGAGGGCCTGGAGTGTCTAATGTTGGGGATGCCGGGGTCCCAGGCCAGTGGAGAGTCAGGAGAACCCAGTGTGTGAAGCAGGTTTTATCTGCATGAATAGAAGGCCAGAGCCCTGGCCATCCATGCAGACTCGCCTCCTCCCTCCTATTCATCCCTCCATCCCCCGCGCTTGCCAAGGGCTCCTTTCTCTGACCTCCGGCTTTCTCCGTTCCCCAGCATTCCGGGGACTTCATTCAGCCTGCATAACTCGGGCCCTTCAGTAATCGTGCAAACCCAGTGCAATGACGTCATGCCCTGGCACCTCTGACCCAGCGCCCTGTGGTTCCCGGCTGCTCCTCCAGCGGCATCACTGCCCACGGATGGACCCGAGCCTGGCTCCCCACCAGCCTTCTTCCTGAGGAGTCCCACGGAAAGGCAGTGCATGCCTGCCCAGCTCAAGCTCCTTTCCTCGCTGTTCATGCGCATGAAATCTCCCAGTCATCTGCAAAAGGAATGCTGAGAGGCTTTGTTGGCCTAAAGCACCGGAGAGGGAAGAATATGACAACCGGTTTCAAGAAAAAAAAGAAGAGACTTTCCTAAGATGAAAACTTCTGAGAACATTCACAGATGGTTGCTGTGAGCTCCCAGCATCTGGCCACAGCAATCCAGTGCACTAGGGCGGACAAAGCTGTTGATGTCATGCTTTAAAATAAAGTGACCCAAATGTAATTATTAAAGCTTATGAATTTATTTGTTCTGGGTCAGTAACCCTTCAGCGGCTGCAGGGGCTTTTTACATAGGGCCATGAGGATTAGCACTCTGTTTAGAATACTCTGATTCTTTTCTAGAAGTAGGAAAAAAATCACCAGACTAACGGCTTGCTTTAATCATTGTGCTCTGTTAAGAACCACTGGATACCTAATTTTTAAAGAATTAACTTAATTTTGCAGAAGAAGTAGAATCAAAGCAATACTACACATCTTCTCAGCACTTAACCACTGGGGAGGTGATATTTTAAAAAGTGATATTGTAGTGGAAAAGCTTGTGGTTGTAGTGGAAAGGCTAGTGTTTTGGAAAAAGTCTTCTTTCTTTCTCCTTTGTTGGTTAAACAAAAGACCAGAGTAGGAAGCAAGAGAGAGTGAGTGAGGGTGAAAGTCACTCAGTCGTGTCCGACTCTTTGTGACCTCGTGGACTTTACAGTCCATGGAGTTCTCCAGGCCAGAATACTGGAGTGGGTAGCCTTTCCCTTCTCCATGGAAACAAGAAGGAAAAGTTTAAAAAGAAATATATTTAAAATTTTATTTGTGTACAGATGAGAAACTGTCTTAATTTTATCTCTTTAGAAACTTTCATCAAGTAAAAGAATGTAGAGAGTCAGGTGCTAAAATTAAGCTTTTTCCTAGAACAAATTTTCGATCTGAGAAGTTTGGTGAATTTATCAATTTAAAAGCAGTATTGAGGAAAGGTGTTTTCTTCCATGAAATTCTGAGAACCCATGCCTAGAAGCGTGAAAAGAAAGAAAGTTGCTAAGTCATGTCTGACTATGCAACCCCATTGACTGTAGCCTGCCAGGCTCCACCGTCCGTGGAATTCTCCAGGCAAAAATACTGAAATGAATCACTCTTCCCTTCTCCAGGGGATCTTCCTGACTCAGGTATCGAACCTGGGTCTCCTGTATTGCAGGCGGGCTCTTTACTATCTGAGCTACTTCTTAGTTATAAACAGCCTTCCCTTTCCCCTTCTTCCTGTTTCTTATACACGTAGGTGTACTCTGTTAAAATGCACAGAGAGTGACTCTCAGCTAAATTTAGGCCCTTTTTTCCATGCAGGTGGGGATCTACATTGTCGAGTCTGTTGTCATTTTTCTCTTAAAATTTGTGTTGATACAATTTCAGATCAGTTCTTGAGACCACACATATTTAATGGCTTGTCTAATATTGCTTTACTGTCAAATGTGAGAGATGAAATAATAAGCAACATTTAAACATGTGAATGCATCTTTGACTGTTAGTATCTTTTGACTGCTTTTATGCTACAAGAAAACACAGAACAAAACCACAGATAAGAAATCTTTTGAGAATGAAATCTGGCTCTCTTTGATGGGGAACGTCTCAAGGCGTGTTTCGGCTCTAGAGCAGACCTCGAGGTCATTGTGCTCAGTGCTTCTCCTCTGACTGAGGATGGGATCACGTGGCCTCCAGAGTCTCTCTCTGGGTTTATCCCTGAAAATGCTATGCCACACACTCTCTTCCTCATTCTCTTTCGTTTATACTCATTTAAAAGCAATGTGGAGCATCCACCCTATGGTACCTGCCCCGCTAAGTACTAGGATACAGACCAGAAATGCCACCAGCCCCTGCTTTCAAAGGGTTCCAATCATGGAAGGGGAGAGATGACCACCTAATGGATAACGCTGCATGCGGAGCCCGGAGCCCCTGGGCTGGGTCAGGACCCCAGACTGTGCCTCGTTGGGGAGAAAAGTCCTTCCAGTCTCCGAGGACACACATCCCTGCCCTGTTAGCCTTGCACCCTAGCCTAGAATGGACCTGCTCTGCAAGCTTCTAGTTCTGATGAAATAATAGCTGTGAGTGCCTTGAACAGTATAACCGTTACTTTACATTATGGATTTTGGTAGGGCAGTGTAAAAGTAGTTCCTAAAATTAAAATCCCCTTGGCTGTTTCAAAAGATAAACTTTTCTCCTCAACTCCAGAATGGCAGGTATCCAAGAAGTGACTGGTCATTTCAACCAGGAATAGAACTTAGCAAAGTTTATTGAAACTTTTGACCATAAAACACCATAACAAGAAGTTTGTAAAATAGTATTGTTTTTAAGGTTCTAATGGGTGAAATGTTTTAGCTAAATAAAAGGCCCACTTTACTCTTTTCCCAAAAATGGGGTATTAGATAAGGAATGGGCATAAGGCTTTCTTTTTATTACAATGAAGCCGATATACTTGTTTATGGGTAAAAAGGACTTTGTGAAGAATTCTTAGGTTATACCTCAGCATCCTGGTCAAATTTGACAGTCCTGCCAGAAAGTCCAAAGTGAAGAACTAGAAATGCCTAGAGCAATCCTTCCCAGGATGTGGCTGGAATCATTTAGAGTACTTATTTGAAATATACATTACTGGACCTCACTCCAGACTTACTACATCCGAATAGTGAAGGAAGGGGCCGGGGAAACTGTTTTTGTCTGTGAGTCTGTTTCTAGTTCATAGCTATATTCATTTTGTTGTATTTTGTTCTATTTTTTTCAAACACGTTATTTTGTTCCAGGCTATAGCAGATTAGAAACTATGTTTTTAAAACTTTTGCTTTGGAGATAATTGTAGATTCACAGGAAGTTGGAAGAAAAAGCACAGAGTGGTGTTGTATACCCTTCACCTGGCTTCCCCCAATGGGACATCATGCATGATTGTGGCATGGTGTGACAACCAGGCTGTATGCATGAATTGTGTGTGTATGCATTTAGTTCTACACAGTTTCATTACATGAGCAGATCTGTGTAAGCATCAGTCAAGACACAGAACTGTTGCGTCACCTTAAGACTTTCTCCTGCTACCTGTAAGAGCTACATGTCCCTCCTCCTCCTCCTCACCCATCAGTCCCTAAACCCTGCAGTCACTCACCTGCTCCCCATCTCTGTAACTTTGTCATTTCAGGAATGTTCTATGGGTGGAATCGTGTGCTGTATAATCTCTTGAGATTTCCTTCTTTTTACTCAGTGTAATTCTCTGGAGTTCATTTAAGTCATCTCTAGCATGAATAGTGCATCCTTTAATGCTGAGTAGGATTCCATGTGTGGATGGACCACTGTTTGTTCAACCATTCACCTATTGAAGGACATCTGGGTTGTTTTCAGTTTGGGGTTGCTAGAAATAAAACTGCTATCACTCTTTGGTGCTTTTATTATATTTTATTATTATTACTGGTATTCTATTTCAGTCATGCTGGGAAGTGTGTAGTGATATCATATTTGGTTTTAATTTGCATTTCCCTGATGCCTCATAATACTGAACGTCTTTTCATGTACTTACTTTCCATTTAAATTCCTTCTTTTGTGAAATGTCTATTCAGGCTTTGTGTCCATGTCCTAATTAGAGTGTTTATTTACTGTTGAATTTGAAAGTTTTTTAATATATTCTATTGAGGGGTCCTTTGTCAGATATGTGGTTTGGAAAACCTTCTTTTACCAGCTAGTAGCATGTCTTTTAGTACTCTTAACAAGATTGTTGGTAGAACAAAAGTTTTAATTTTGATCAGGTATATTGCCTGTGTTTTCTTTTGACAACGTGTGCTTCACGTGTCAAAGCTAGTCACTTTTTATGTAGCCTTGGGTCCTATTTTTTTCACTTTTGGGGTAGCTCTGTAACTTTTCATTTTACACTTAAGTTTATGATTCACTTTGTGTTCACTTTTGTATAAGATGGGAGGTTTACATTGAAGCTTCTTATTATTTTTTTGGCTATGGTTATCCAGTTGTTCCAGTAGGAGTTACTGACAAAACTAATCTTCTTCTCTTGTGGTGTGGATCTATTTCTGATTTCTTTATTCTGTGTCTGCCTCTCATGCTGATTGCTGTAACTGTTTCGTAAGTCTTTAAATTGAGTAGATTAATTCCTCCCACTTTTCTTTGGCAAAATTTGCCTTTGTCTTTTCATATAAATTTCATTTTATTTATTTAATTTCTTATTGAGTATAGTTATACAATATTATATAAATTTCGGATGTACAACATATTGATTCACAATTTTAAAGGTTATGTTCGATTTACAGTTATTATAAAATATTGGCTATATTATCTGTGTTGTACTATGTGTCCTTGTAGCTTATTTATTTTATATGTAATGGTGACCTCAAAGAGAAAATATGTGAAAATTCTTGTATATTTGTATATTAATCAGAAAATGATTAAATAAAAACAATAAAATCAGAATGAAGATTATAAAGAGATGAAAACTATGATGCGGAGAAATGGAAAATAAAGGTAGATGTAGGTCACATAAAACAAGCACATTTAGTGAAATGAATAATGTTTATAATGTCCTTTTCTAAATATATAAAAAGGAAAACAGAACAAAACACATTGCCATTCCTGGTGGTATTTGCTTGAGTGCTGGGTTGAGAGAAGCTCAAACCTGGAACCTGCAGCTTCGTGTAGTTGGTTGGGCAAGCTGGCCTAGTATCTTTTGACCAAAAGATACAAAATTAAAAACAAGCAAGCAGATAAATAAAAATATAGGCAACCAAGTAAGTATTCATTTTTAAAAAGAGACCATCCTAAAATGCCACATTCTCTTATGACCACACCGTTTCCTTTAGAAAGACACTTTGTTTAAATAAAGTCTAAAACTGTGGGACTTTTTGCCTGTTTTCAGTTCTTTTTCTAGTTTGACATGTCAATGTCAGTGAACTCCCAGGTAACCAACAGGCTTCCTGTCCTAAAGCGTGTTTTCTCTTTTCTTGCCAGCATCAGTGAGAGTTCCATCTGGATTCAGGATTACTCTTCTTACTTATTTTATTATCAAATTCCTACTCCTTTTTCAAGGCCTATATCAAAATCTTCTGTATGACACACAAATCTCTTTCTCTTTGAAATTCTAATTTTAGTTCTTTGGCCAGTACCTTTGTAGTCTACTTGAATCTGCAGTGAAACGTGCCCCAACTAGGGGATAATTCTTTAATTCCATGAGAGCCTCACACGTTTCCTGGCAGCCATGATACCCATGTATTTAGTGGGAAAGCGCTCAGTCAGCATTTGTTCCTCCCGACAATGTTAGTAATTATGGTAACCAGCCCTTCTCTTCTTCTGTGTTCATTAGTGCTGTTTTCTGACTCCCCTAGCCCCCAAAACAGCTTTCATGGGATTGCGAGTGGTGCTTTCAGCCTCACTGTTTCCAAATTTGGTGTAAGGAAATAGCACATACCTTTCTTAAGCACAGGATTTCTCTGGTGGTTCAGATGGTGAAGAATCTGCCCCCATTGTGGGAGACTCAGGTCTGATCCCTGGGTTGGGAAGATACCCTGAAGAAAGAAATGGCAACCCACTCCAGTATTCTTGCCTGGAGAGAACCCCTGGACAGAGGAGCCTGGTTGGCTCCAGTCCTTGGGGTAGAAAAGAGTCAGGCGTGACTGAACGACTGAGCCCACACCCACGGACCCACGAATTCCCCTCCGTGAGATTTAGAAGAGCAGAGGGTAAAGAAATGTCACTTTCCTATTATTTTTTATCACACAGAGCAACATGTCACCGGAAAGCAATCACACAGGAAGCTGGCTGTGGACTTTTCTACATCATTTAAGCTGACCAGTGGCAGGAGGTATGGTGCTTGCTGCCACTTGGCAATTTTATATTATTTAAAAAGTGCAAACTGGAGGCCATCTCTCTGTCTCTTCCTTTTACTTTCCTGAGCCGGTACACACGACCCTAGTATAGTAAGGAACCCTAGAAGGCAGTGAGTGACCACAGTCCCCAAGGAATCTCTGGGTGCAGCCCCAGATGGAAGCTGCCCAGTTATATTTTGAAACCTGGTTGATAGAACTAGTCAAGAGAACTCAGAAGGTGGACACAGCTTGTTAATCCGGTGTGTTCACATCTTAGTGCTCTGAGCCCTGGAGTGTTAGCTCTTTCTGTGTATTTCTGAGTGAGTAAATCAAGAGAGGTGAGATCGGTTTTTCTGAAGCTTAAAGGAATTTGATTTACAGTGAGATCCTTTTTATGAGTGACAGTGTTAGAGGAACTCTTTCCTGGGTTAATTCAGGTCCTGTGAGAAGCAAATGCCAAGAGAACATCACTTCTGCAGGAGATGAACATGAGAGTGTCAAGGGGAAGGGGCGGGAGATGGTGAGGAGGCTTCAGAGAGTGATGCCCTTCTGACATCTGCCAGAGGGGAGGGAGGAGGCAAAGACAGGCAGTTTGCCACAGGCTCAGCGGCCCAAGGGGCAAGGAAGCCTGTGGGGGCAGAGATGCCCTCGTCCTGGGGCCGGGCCATGCCCTGTCACCCTCTGGGGGTGGCCCAGGACATGTGACCTGGGCACGGTCACGAGGGCAGATCTGAAGGTGGAAGACTGGAGGCAACTGTCAGCTCTGTTCCCGTGTTCCATCGACACTTGGTGGAGGGATCGCCCCCACATCTTCGCGTGTGTCTGGGGGGCGCCTCTCACCGCTCCTGTGAGCTGCCCCTCCTGAGGGGACGCTTAGAAGAAGGGGCTCCGTGCGACCAAGAGCCTTGGCCTTGGGGCGGATCCTCGGTCTCACGGCCCCTCCGCCGTTGTCTCTCATCTCCACCCCGCCGCCGAGCCGGCCCCTCTGCAGTCTCAGAGGCTGCATTCGTTTCCTGGGTAGCAAAGCACCAGAACCGGGTCACCCGAGAGAACAGAAATCCCCTCGGGCTGTGGAGGCCGAAAGTCCAATACCAACACGGCGGTTGGTCAGTCTCCACTCTTCCACTTACTGCCTGTGTGTTTTTCTTTTACAGACACTCCTGGTACCTTATGTGTGACTCCAGGTCTTCCAAGAAGCAGATTTCAGAACAGAACCAGGCGTGCATGGTAGCTTCCTAGGGCTGCCATAAGAAAGTACCGCAGACTGCTGGCTTCAGCAACAGCAACGGATCATTTCAGCACGCTGAGGCCAGAGGTCCAAGGTCAAGGCTTCTACAGAGTTGGCTCCTCTGAGGATCTGTTCCCATCCTCCGTCTCTGGTTTGTAGAGGGCCCCTCTCCCTCTTTATATTAACTTCCCTCTGTGCCTGTTTGTCTCCAAATGGCCCATCTTTATAAGGACACCAGTCATATGGAGTTAGGGCCAGCCTAACAACCTCATTTTAACTTGATCATCTCTGCTGAAGTCCTGGGTTTGAATGCCCACACATGACTTGGAGGGAAGAATTCAGCCAATCACAGCATGCAAGGAATTTGGGGGAAATTCCTGCGAAGAACGCAGAGAGAGGTACAGGATGAGCAGCGCAGGGATAACTTCAGATTGTAGTGAGGACCCCAGGCTCTCCAGGGATACAAGAGAAGAAGGGGGTTGGTGGGAAGGACTTAGACTGCCAGGTTGGCAGGGAGTCTAGGCCAGGCCCCTGAGCAGTCATGTCCCATTGTTAGCAGATGCCCCCAAACAATCTATCCCCTTTTGAGGGCTCTACCTTCTTTGACTAGCTTTTCAGCTTCTTTTTTTTGGAGGGAGGGGACTCTGGGTCCAATTGATTGTGTCTTCCACAAATGGAGAACATAGTGTTTAAACCACAGCTGATTAAATATTTGGGAAGTAGTAGAAGAGAAAATTAGAAGCAGTGACTATGGAGGACCCAGGGATTGGATGCGGGCCCACACAGATCAGGAGGCAGACACCGAAGAGGAGCCCTGGGTGACCGGCTGGTGCCTTCACAACAAAACAGCCCAGTTTGCTGGCCTGGTTTTCATGGGAGCAGGCGTTTGGGTTTTCTAGGAGCTGCTTTCTTCAGATTGCTTAATATCTGCTTTTTGATAGAAGGGACATAAAGCATATCAGAGAAATGATGTATTTATTCTCTTGTGGGAGTTCAAGGTAACTATTCTCTGGGAGAAGAAAGCAAAGGAATGAAAGGCTCTTTCTATTCCCCACCGACTATTCTGAGTTGACCTCACACAACAGCACCTTAGAGTTTATGTCTGCCGTTCTTTGACACCCAGGGACTCCAGAGCCTGGCGCATCCTCGAATGCATCAGCCTGTCTTTGGCTCCCTCTCCACTGGGTCACACATCATGTGAGACTTTTCCTTTTCTGTCTTTCTTTCTGAGAAAACTAGATGAAGTTTTGAAAGCATCCTCTACACCGTATCATTGCGTAAGTTTTCAAAAGCATGACCTTATTTCTTGCAGAAGCTCTGTTATTCTACCTCTACATTTCTACATGTCCATCAGAAGCACAGATTTTTTTTTTTTTAAGTTTTGTATGCAAAGGATTGCAGATTTCTCTCCCAAAAGCCCCTGCACACTTTCTTCCTCCTTGTGCTGTCCTTTCGTGGCCCACCCCACCGCCCAGGGGACACGCTGGCTTCCTCCCCGGTTTCACCCTTGCCCTCCCTTTCAAGTACTTTCTACTTTCTAAGCCAAAACTGAAGTGTAGAAGCCCCAGTGTTGCCATGGCAGTCGTGTTGTCATGGGCCTTTGCTGGGGTTTGAGCTCTAAACTTTGAAAAAATAAAATGGCCTCAAAGAATCCAGAGGGAGACAGCAAGAGAGAGAAAGCAGAGAAAAATAAAGCAGGGCATCGGCCTACGAGGGGGAGAGAGAGCAGGGGGAAGCAGGGCAGAACCCTGAAAATGCATTCGCGGTGACATCACTGCCTTTCCCATAGAGGCCATTGACTTGGGAGGCCCAGCGTCCATTCACTATCCAAAGCCAGCTCTCTGGGGCCGGGGCGCCATCTCTCTCTTCCTGAATGCCTTTTTTGTTGGGAACAGTGGACTGCTTCTGAAGGGCTGCATAAATGACTGCGTAATTCACTGCCGTTGCCAGGAAGTCTGAGGCACTTGTGTGCTAACAATGGGGAACTTTATCTCCCGCCCCATGCTGGAACTTCCAGCTGTAGGTCTGAATTCTAATAAGGGCTTTGCTCCTGCCTCTGAGGTTATGGTAATATTTTATCCATCTTCTTTCATGAAGACACAGTCATGGCTGCTATTGGGCACTGGAGGCCAGTCCTGAGGAGTGAGGTGTGCTGCGGGGAGAAATCTGAACAAAAATGAGAGGGAGGAAGAAAGAAAGTAGCTTCCCTATTAGCTTGATGGTTTTGCTGCTTATGATGAGTTTCTAAACTGACTTAGAGGAGAGAAGATAAAAATTTCACACTGACCCATAAATCTCTGAGCCAGGAAGATCACTTTGGGGAATTTTTCAGGTTGTAAATGCTGCCTCTCTTGTCCCTTTTTCAGCAGAATCATCAACAGCTCAGTTGGGCGATGTGCTCAGAATTTGCGTGAGGCCCTCAGGTTCCTTTTCACTTCCATATTTGCAAGTAAATGACTTTATGTTTTAGCAAGTTCATGTTTCAGGCATTCCAATCCAGCAGCACCCCATCATCTGTGCTTTCATGTTCTAAGGTTTCAGATGCCTGCTGTTAACCAGTGTCCAAAAGCATGAAATGGAAAATTCCAGAAACAGGTAGTTCTAAATTGTGCACTATAGTTCTGAGTGGTGGGATGAAGGCTCATGCTGTCCTGCTCTCTCGGGAATCGTCCCCTCATCCAGTGTGTCTGACTGTTGGTCATGTTACTAGCAGTTAGTAGCTCAGTTATCAGATCAGCTGTTGGGTATCATGGGACTGGTGTACAAGTGACCCTAGTTTTTCTTAATTATGGTCCCAAAGCACAGAGGAGTGATGCTGGCCATTAGAATCCGCCAATGCCTGAAAGTCCTTACTTTTAGTGAAAAGGTGAAAGTTTTCAACTTAATAGGGAAAGAAAAATAGCATATGCCGGAGGTTGCTAACATCTACTGGGGCTTCCCAGGTGGCACTAGTGGTAAAGAACCCATCTGCCAGTGCAGGAGACATTAGAGACCCAGGTTCAATCCCTGGGTATGCAAGATTTCCTGGAGAAGGAAATGGAAACCGAATGCAGTATTCTTGCTTGGAGAAACCCATGGGCAGAGGAACCTGACGAGCTACAGACCACAGGGTCACAAAGAGTTGGAATTGACTGAAGCAACTTAGGGCGTGTGCACACACACACACACACACACACACACTTAGAGCGAGTCTTCTATCTGTGAAATCATGAACAAGGAAAAAGAAATTCATGTTAGCTTTGCTGTTGCATTTCAAACTGCAGAACATCCTTACAGCCACAGTGTGAGATAAGTGTTAAGAAGGAAAAGGCAATGCTTTGAGAAAGAGTGACCACATTTACATAACTTTTATTACAATATTGTTATAATCACTCCATTTTATTATTAGTTACTGGGCAACTCTTTCAACGTGGCTAATTTAGAAATTAAACCTTATCATGGGTATGTAAATACTAGAAGCAAACATAGTACATGGTTTGGAATCATCCTCGGTTTCAGGCATCAACTGACGGACTTTGAACAGATCCCCCATGGATAAAGGGGGATAACTGCACTTTATTTGAAGAATGGTTCTTAGCTAAGTGAAAACTTGAAGCAATTATCAACTTCTTGCCTCTTAGATTCTAAAGACACACCCCTAAAAAGTGTCAGCCAAGAAAGACAAGGTCATTCATCTTCTGGGAGACCCTGGAAGGACATTTTCTAGTGACTGGCTACAGTGAAGACAGATGTTTTCAAGAACTTACTCTGTTTCAGATGCTTTCAAGCTTACTGCCTTGGTTAGTTTCCATCAGTTCCCTGGGATAGGATATTATCCCATTTTGAGTGCATACAAACTAATAGTTGCTAATGGATAGCTCCCTTTGTAGCTGAGCTCCATCTCCTCCATCCAGTTCAGTTCAGTTCAGTCACTCAGTCATGTCCGACTCTTTGCGACTCCATGGACTACAGCACGTCAGGCCTCCCTGTCCATCACCAACTCCCAGAGCTTGCTAAAACTCGACCATTGAGTACCCAGTGATGCCATCCAACCATCTCATCCTCTGTTGCCCCCTTCTCCTCCTGCCTTCAGTCTTTCCCAGCATCAGGGGCTTTTTCCATGAGCCAGTTCTTCGCATCAGGTGGCCAAAGTATTGGAGTGTTCGAGGAAGTATTGAGAAATCCTGCATACAGATTTCTCAGGAGGCAGGCAAGTTGGTCTTACATTTTTCTTCCATTACTAAAGTTTATATTCAGGTTTCTTACTATCTTATCTTGCTGGGAGAAGCTGTCCTGAAGCACACCACTAGGACAACATCATCCATCCAGGAAACTGTACAGAAAAAGTGTGCATGCTCAGGCATTCCAGTCATGTCCCACTCTTTGTGATCCCATGGACTGTAGCCTGCCAGGCTCCTCCGTCCATGGAATTTTCCCTGCAAGAACACTGGAGTGAGTTGCCATGCTCTCTTCCAGGGGATTGTCCCAACTCAGGGATATATTGGAAGAAAAGGACAAAAAAAATCTTACAGAAATGTGGATGCAAGTCATTCAAGAATAGAAAAACTGACAGAAAATATATTAAAATAACATTTATTTAATGCAAAAGGTATTTAATTTACTCATAATAAGAAAAATGTAAATTAAAGCTACACGAAGATATCATTTCTCACTCATCTATTTGGACACTATTTAAGAGCTTGACAGTTTACTCTGCTGTTAAGGCTATGTCACATTCACCACTGGTGGGAATTCAAATGACTCCTATGGAGGGGAATTTGGCAAAATCAAACACAGCTACATATGCATGTATTCTGCAACCCAGAAATCCCACTTACAGAAATTTACCCTAAGGATATATTTCTAGGAATACAACAGAAAGTAAACCTCTCTGAGATTACTTTTCTATATAGTTTTGAGATTTGAAAATAACTTACTATTCTAAATATCAAAAATTAAAAAGAAATTGAAACAAGGAAGGGGGGGTAATAGAACTGCAAGCAAACTGACGCAAATGGATATAATATTATTTAAAATGAATAGCAAAGCCACTGTGGGGGGAAAGGAAGAGACTGTCAAATCACCTACAAGCCTGTTGATTGTGCATCCTCAGTCTAGAGGCATGGGTGGGGGTGGGGCATGGAAGTAACTGCCAATGAATCCTCAACTCTTCATTCAGTTGCTTGCTTCTAGTTGTTGCATGGCTGAGCGCACTTATTATGTGCATTTGCTAAGTCGCTTCAGTCATTTCCGACTCTTTGTGACCCCATGGACTGTAGCCCGCCAGGCTCCTCTCTCTATGAGATTCTCCAGGCAAGAATACTGGAGTGGGTTGTCATGCCCTCCTCCCGGGGATCGTCCCAACCCAGGGATCAAACCTGGGTCTCTTACATCTCTTGCGTTGGCAGGTGGGTTCTTTACCACTAGCGCCACCTGGGAAGTCCCATCTGTTATAGAACTGAGCAAATCAGGAAATGAAAAGATGTTGGAAACCAGGGTTCTTAATGTAAAAAGATGAAGATACATATAATACAGTACAGAATGTGTATATATATAATTATGTACTGAATATTTCCATTATAATTTATAATAATATTTAATGTTGATGGAATAAGATACTATATATATTAATGAGCACGTATATGTATTATATACACATGATACACAAAACATACCTGAAATGTGTTGCACATAATACTTGCAGATACATGAGAGTTAATTCGAATTCGACTGGAGTGAATTCAATGGCAACTTAAAACCTTGGTATAAGCTTAAGATTTCAAAGATAAGAATATATAAATGCATACATATGTGTTATATAGGTATATGAGCATATGTTTGTGTATTGTGTGTGTTTTTATATATTCCCCCATACCTCTGTCTCCTGAAAGGGTGTAGAAGCACTGGCAACCCAGAAGCAATGCGCACACTTGGAATGCAGGGCTGGGTGTCTAGGTCCAGTCTCCTCTGAAGGGAACCCGGGCTTCCCAGAGAAATGTCTGACTCCAGCGCCAGGTCAAGGAAGGTACAGGATGAGCCTGAGATACATCTTCAGCTCAGAAGATAAAGGTTCAATAAGCAATGGACAACTTGTCGCAAAAACACAGAAACCAATTTGTAAGACGTTTCTCTGGTCAAGCTGTACAGCTGGAGCACCAAAATAATTGAGGATGGTATTGAAGTATAAACATGGATGAAAGCAGAATCCACAAGACTAGCTTGATAATAGATAGATAAGTAAATGATCTCATAGAACTTCTCTAGGGCTTCCAGAAGATAAAGATGAGGCAGCCCAGGGGCTGAGTTTGTTAGGATATCTTGCTGCTACTGAAGGGGCAGAGTTACATACCTAGCTCCATTTATCTGTTTAGAAAACAGTAGTTTAAAAATATCGGAGAATTTAATGGAAATAAAAATCCCTAAAGTGTACATGAGACATTTTAGGGTACATGGTGATTTTGTGTGTTACAACTTATTGATCTTCCCAACAGGCACTAAAAGGAGGGGACTGTCATCTTCACATTCAGACCTGGGGGTGGAGGAGTGGCAAGGATACACTGACGCTAAGACCAGTCACCATCGAATGCACAGGAGCCTGAAAGTCGCTCCAAAGTCTACAGGATAGTCAAATGTTCATAATAGAATGGGAGCATGTGTGCATATATTGTTTGCATATTTTATCATGCAACTTTATCAGGTTCCCAGGACCTGAAAAATAAAGTAAACCACTTTATTTACCTCTTAGGATTTACTGATGGAAACAGTTGTAAATGTGGTCTTCTCCAAATTCACATTTGGCAAAGGTTACATAAAGCAACTTGTGCCCTCCTGGCAAATCCCCTGTAACATGGTGACCCCGGGGGACCCTAGCCTCTGGGAAGAGAAAAAGCCGGGACTGTGTACATTTCTCTGTGTGTGTGTGTGTGCGTGTGTGTGCAGATGCATAATTACCTCTTCACTCACAATAAGGGTGTGGGGATGAACTTGGACAATTTTTTCCTTTTCGTCTACAAACAGGAATGGGCCACATTCCTGTCTGGAAGCTGGGTGTCTTGCCCTGTGCGATGGTCTCGCTACCAGAGAAACCCAGCAGGATTAGGCATTCTTTGAAGGAAAAAAACTGACCTGTAAGTATTGCGTCGAGTTTATTTCCTGGGAGAAGAGCCTCCCTGCCAGCCTCTACCTACTGCTTTAAGAAGCACCCTGATTCCATAACTAGGTGATCCTGATTCACTTTTGAATTGAAAGCCTTGACTAGCTGATTTATGCTTTAGGATCTTGGAATTCTAGAGGTGGATTGCCTCATCCTCTATCTTCTAAAGCATTGGAACAGCTTATCTCTTCGTGAAAACTCAGTATTCATTGAGCTTCGTGTCTCCATGTACTGGCAGGTCACTGGAATACACAGAAACGCGTCTCCTCAGAGGATCCCATCCAAAGTAGGGAGGCTCTCTGAACCTTCTTCCACCCTAGTGCGGGACTGAAGCTCCACACAGCAGGAATGGGTCATTTTAGGATGACCGTGCACTGATCAAGAAGTATCTCCTTTAATGACTAAATCAACTTCGGAAATCCATGGAATTGAGGAACTACTAGCACCAAAACAGCTTTACAACCCCCCATGCCCCAAGAATTTGAAAAAAGATTGCCACTGTTTGAAACTAAAGATGCATCAAACTTTGACCTCCCTTCAGGATGAAAAGAATTAACTGACTCCTTTCGCCCTCGTAAATGTGGAAAGGCAATGAATAAAGACCAGGGGAGAGAAAATCTTTTTATTCTCCCACCCTCTCATCAATTCTCATGTAATACTCTTTTGTTTCTACCATGTGTAGAGTCTTGAAGTAGTAAGCATGTGAAAATGGCATATGGGCATCCATGGCATGTGGTCCGGGCCTCCGCGACAAGCCATGGCAACTATAACATTGTCAGACTCAAGGTCAGCAATCACAAAACTCTTGGCTGACTTTTTCTTCAGAATTTCTGATTCTAAACTGGGCAATTACATAAATGATTTTTGATTTTGCAATCTCACTTGTGCATAAAGAATAACATGTGTGAAGCGTCACACATTTTGTGCCGTGCCATGACACCAGTGTGGATCTCTTAATTCCCTAGTATTTCTGTTATGATGAAAATGATCACAAATCCTTCCTCTCTTTGAGAATATGCACACCAGTGTGAACATATTATGTTCATTAACTCTACAGTAAGGGGTAAGGCCTTTAGAGTAGAATGGAAAAAAAAAATTAAAGTTTGCAAACTCTGCTAAGAATATATCTTGTTTTGTGTTTCTTGTGGGAGGACATATTAAAGCATAAAAACCCTACAGTTTAGTGGTTTATGCCCGAAAGGTAATATTATATTAGCTCTTGTTGTCTGAATGCTTTGTCCATTTTCTCCTTGCCCTGGATATCCTAGGGCTTTGCCTCCTGTTATCAATGTTCCTTTTTACTTCCTTTCTCCATCTGTTTTCAAGATTTCCTATCTTTCCAGTTCTACTTTTTCAATAGCTTAAGTGATTTTTCTCTTGGTTGTTTATTTTTCTGCCTTTGAATGTAGTCATAGAAACAGTTCTTCACAATATTCCTGCGAGTCATAAACAGGTTTGGTGTATTCCGTCTTCCTGAGAAAATCTTTTTCTATCCATCTACCTATCTACCTACCTATCTCCCTCTCTATGTATATTGAATGTATGTTCATTTTCTTGGCATATTTTAGATGAAAATGAGCATTTTAGTAAAATAGCCAATTGATTGTCCAGGAAGCTGAGGTGTCATAAAATAGAAATTTGGTCTGCAGGAGTTAATGGAGAAGTGTGTTACCAAATGGAGAAGGGAGAAAGATAGAAATAGAGGAAACCGCACATTATTCTGATTGGCATAAATTCACATGAGTGCAGACCACAAATATTTGCTATTTTTTAGTCTTCCAGTAGTCAGAACCGCAGAGGAGTCTTAGCACATTAGGAAACATACTTTTGTCAGCTCTGAAAGTGGCATTCTCGGGGCAGAAAACCATGCAGGGACTGGAACTGAATCACCTGGCTGTGGCCTCAAGATCCCCAGCACTGAGCTGGAGTTTACGATCTGTCATAATCTGATCTTAGTTCCAGGTCCATCTAGTTACAAATAAGATTCCTTAATAGTACTTCCTCACAGGAGGCTTGAAAAAAGGTGACAGATCTTAGAGATACTTAGAAAGAAGAAGACAACCCTCAATAATTTATAGTATGTGGAGAAGAAGGGGGGTTTGAGGATGACTCACCACTTGGATAAATGGAGGATAATGAGGCCACCCTGAGATGGACTATGACAGATCAGAGGAGGTAAAGAACTTTGTTTTGAGCTTGACAAGTGTGAAATGCTGCTGAGATTTCTCGGCAGAGGATTCTAGGAGATTTTCAGACATACAGAGCTGAAGCTCTACACAGGAAGATAGGAGTTGCGAGCAAATAAATAATAATTAAAGCCAAAAGAGTGCATGCATCTCCGTAAGTGAGTAAAGATACAGCTCAGATGCAATCCTGGCTCTCATTCCCAAAACCATCTAATAAGCGGATGGGGAGAGAAAAGCCTGTAGGTGAAGACATAGCCAAAGGAGTAGGGGGAAAACTAAGAAAACAGGGAATTCAGGAAGGCCAGGTGAATGATACAAGAGTATTCTAAGAATACAGGAATGTCGAACAGTGCAAAGGTTTCAGAGGAACCAACACTTTAAGGTCCAGAAAGGATCTGTTTAAGAACTCAGGTATCACTGATGATCTTGCAATGAGGGTTGAAACCCAAGGATCAAGGGTCACAGTGCCAAACTGGTCAATGTTAAAACACACAGGTCTGTTCTGGACAAGGGCACCCTGAGAGGGGGTATTACTGTCCAATCTTTTGTTCATTAGCCAGAAATTCCTCAGGCTGCTTAAAAAACAATGGAAGCTGGTTGTTCACTAACTAAAACAAGTTCCTGCAGGTAGACTTTTAACTTCTTGTATTGATCTCTTCCGCTTCCATATCCTTTATAAACTTTCCTTTCCTTTTTATTTTGTTGTTGTTGTTTAATCGCTCAGTGGTGTCCGACTCTTTGTGACCCCATGGACTGTGGCCCGCCAGGCCCCTCTGTCCATGGGATTCTCCAGGCAAGAACACTGGAGTGAGTGGCCATTTCTTTCTCCAGGGGATCTTCCGGACCCAGGGATGGGATCACATGGACGTCTCCTGACTTGGGAGGCAGATTCTTCACCACTGAGCCGCCAAGGACACCCACTTGTTTTGCATGTTGCATTTGTGTCATTCTGCTCCATTCTGCCTTTTTTTCCACCCAAACTTGAGCTTTGCCAATTCTAACTGGTCCTCTGTGCTCAAGGACGTCATTTAAAAAGAAAGAGGCCTCTCAACGGATGCCACTGTGCAAGTCTGGAACTGGGCTGGGCATTTTTCACCCACTTTCGCTGCTTCTTCACTGCTCTTTGAATCGCCCGTGAGCTGGCATTTCGCTCTGGGTTGGTGCAAACGGCCCAACAAGCACGGGCTTTCTCTAAACGTCAGCCGTTCAGTATTTGCCGAGAGTCGCTTTTGATACGATTGTAGGAACGGGAAACACAGACGTTCAGGCATCCTTTTCCTATCAACTTCTAAGCTCCGCGCTCCAGGCTCCATGCTGGGCCCGCGCCCTGCCCTTTCAACCCTAGAAATCTCTGCCGGCAGGTTTCCGCGTGGCTCCGCAGCGCTTCCTGCTCCCCTCGACAGGAAGCGCCGGAAG
>CM035302.1:33496447-33556986 GCA_020226075.1 Hydropotes inermis
CACTTTCTCTTCCATGCCTCCTTTGGGAGGCTGTTGTCATTGGGGTTGACACCCGGCTCCCATGTGGCTGGGCATGGGGTGCTGTTAACTGTAGCACTTGTCAGGCACTTGGCCTCCCAAATATGGCACCGCGGCAGCTGAAGCTCCTTATGAAAATAGCATTAAAATGTGTAATGTGCCATAAATAAACAGAGGGAGACAGCCAGGAAGCTGTGCTAATCACTGCTTTGATGTCGCCTGAATTACTGTATTTTTAAGGGCCTCAAGTTTCTGACTGCTTGTTTTGACTTAGCTGCCACGGTTCCACTGAAGGGTTGGACCCAGTTTTCCGACCTCCTCTGCCTCCGTGGTGACAGCTGTTGTCCCTTGACTCACAGGAAAACCATTTCTCCACCCTTCCCCTGCTCCCAGCCCTTTCCTGGCAGGACTCCTTGTAAACCTCCCCCTGCCGCGCCTCCCCTTCCCGGGGGGCGGCTGAGCGCGAGGGCAGCCACCTGGCAGAGCTCCAGGCCCTCCCAAGGTCCTGTGTCATCTGCCAGCCGGCCAGGCACCCGGTGGCAGCACCCGATTTTTAATCTCGGGTGCCCTGGCGTTCTTAGTTGGTCTGCTGGGTCGGGAAATGGAGTTTGGCCGGACGGTGGCACTGGGAGCCGTGGGGGACTAAACCCTTCTCTGAGTGGAGCTCACAGGCAGAGGCCATCGTATGGCCCGGTTTGGGGGCGCAGGACCTCCCTGCTCTGCCTGCACAGTGACTGGTCCCTTTAAAACAAGTCCCAGGCCTGACGTGGCAAGCCTGAGTCTGAGAGGCCCTGGGTGATAAGGGTTCCAGGCCTTCTGTGATTTCAGGATGACATGAAAGCCAAAGGCCACCGATAAAGGCCAGGAGCGGTCCCCACTCTGCACTGCCCAGGCAGCCCCTTTCAGGCCAGACTGCAGGCAGCCCTCTGGCTAGTTTCTGGGCTAAATCTCTGCTCTGCTCCTGGAGCCAGCAGCACCCTCTTGTGGTCGGAAGAGCTGTGGACAGACGACTTCCTCTTCCTCCTTGCTTTTTTAAGAACAATAGTATTAACATTTTCTCTGTTTTAGCCTTCGCCACTAATCCATAGAGGGAAAAATGTTATCTATTTAGTTTGAAGATGAGTTGGGTAGAGAGAGAGAGGTGGTGGAGGTACTTTTATCACCATCATCATCCTTGTATTAACCCCTACCCCCAATCACGCCACATACATCCTCTCAAACCTGAACTTGGAAAAAACATCTCTTTTAATGGTCTCTCCAGGATTCTATCCCCTCCTCCTTATTTAATTATATGTCTTAAAATTAAGCTGAACTCTCTTTAAACTTTTTTTGTGTGTTTTTTATTGCTGCTTTGTTTCGGAGAATGTTGACAACTGCCCTCTAGATGTAGCTGGAAGGCGGAGCCCTTCATGAGACACCCATTTCTGCCCCTGCTGGGGGTTTCTTAGTCTCTTTTACTAAACTGCAGCTGAGCCCACCCTCTCTGACCACGAGCTGGACCCTCCCCTCATCCCCTCACTCCTGTTCTGCTTCGCTGGGAGGGGTCAGACCTCGCTTGGGTCTTGTCCTCTGCCCGCCCACCTCTGCCCACCTTCACCAGAAGGCCCTCTGCCTTAGCCCTGGCAACACTTCCTCTACCTCAATCCACTAGCACTTGCAATTCATGCTAATTAGCACCTTGTTATCTTTCTGCAAACAACTTCAGTCCACCTCCCCGAGGAAATTCGTATTTCTCATGAGCAGGGACCAACCGTGTGCCTTTGTTCCTCCTTGGCCAATGCAGAAGTGACAGTGAGGGTCACCGTGTATCCACGTGGACCTCTCACTGCATGTGGGGCCCTGGCCCTGCTCCTGGGTGCATCAGTGTACCACATCCTCACAACGACCTTCCGAGGTCAGTGTCGTTACAATGAGCAGAGGATGCTATCACAGAGCAGGAGGCATGGAGACGTGGGAGCGCAAGACCTCTGTCTTGGTCCCAGTGAGGATGGGATGGACCCAGGACTGCCATCCCAACGGATTGCGTTCTCACCACAGTCAGCCAGCCCCGCCGTCTTGACAAAGACTCTGTGATGTAAGTTCTGTCTTAATGGTCATAACTGCAAGCTATGATGAAAGGCTCAAATCTCTGTTTTCAATGTTTCCCTTTTGTCTCAGTGGTAAAGAATCTTGCCTGCCAAGCAGGAAATTCGGGTTCAGTCCCTGGGTCGGGAAGATTCCCTAGAGAAGGAAATGGTAACCAACTCCAGTATTCTTGCCTGGGAAATCCCATGACAGAGGAGCCTGGTGGGGTACAGTCCATGGGGTCACAAAGAGACACAAGTTAGGGAATAAACAACAACAACAGCTCTGTTTTCAACTATGAGTATAGTGAAATAATCGGAAAAGTCAAGTTTATTTTAAAATACTGCCTATTGTGGAACATAGAAGAAGATATAGGGCAAATGCAAATGAAGATCCGTCTCACTGATGTTCTCTCTCTGCAGAAAGTGATCATTACAAATCAGTATGGATGTTGCTGCCTCCAAGTATCAGAGTTCAGTTCAGTTCAGTCGCTCAGTCGTGTAGAACCGGACCAAACTGGCTTCAATAGGAAGGTCATCAGTCACGTGCAATCTAAGACTCCAGCTCCAACAACCCACAGCTCTGGGCTTGCCCTCCTTCCACGGAGGGTTTTACTCATGGGTAGGTGGTGAGCAAAGATTGAGTAGTCCTGAGGCCCACTGGGGGCAGACCACCTTTAGCGGAGAAGGGAGTTATTGCAGAAGCCCTTCCGAAACCTCCGGGAAGAACATTCTTGGAATCCCCAGTGGAGGCTCCTTTGTCTGAATGTTCCACCTGTGAACCCAGGGGTAGCGAGGTCAGCTATGTCCATTGCTGGATCAGGGCTTAGGTCACTTCCCGGAGGAACACAGATGGCAGGCGAAAGGATCCCGAAATCTCCAGGTCCAAAAAGATGAGAGGAGAGAGCGTGCAGCGCCAGGATGCGCCTCCTGGCAGGGTGTGCTAGAACTCAGCGGTTAAGTTTCATCTTGGTTCTTGACCTGTCGGGATGAATTTACTCGTGGATGACATGAGCATCTTTTATTAATCAGTATCTCACCTCGGTAGGATGACTGGTGTTGGGGAAATGAGTCTGTACCCATGGCAGAAAGCCCAGCTAACATCAACTCCTCTCCGGGTGTTTTGCACCCCTGGCTGTATTTTTAGTGCTCTGCCTTGGTCATTAATTCACCATGTGCTTCTGAGACTCACCCTCCTCCTGGCCCTGTTCCAGGGGCCGGAGACGTGGTGGTGAGCCAGGCTGGCGAGGTTCCTGCTCTTCTGGAGCTCACATCGTCGAAGGGGAAAGGTCAGTAAACAGATTAACAAAAGGGATCACTTTGAATAATGGAAGTGCCACAGAGAAAACCAAATGGGACGGTGTAGTCTGGAGTGAGGAAAGGGCTGGCAGCAAAGCTTGCAGAATTTAAAAAAAAAAAAAAAAGCAATGTAGAGCCCTTGTTCAAAAGTTGTGACAGATTTGAAGATGATCAGACAGAGCACAAAATGGAGTACAGGGCTTTCTGAGCCCCGGGTGCCCTCCCTGGGCTGGTCTTACACCAGTGATGCCGGCCATGAGCAGGAAACTGCTTTGGGTAGGATGATCAGGGAAGGCTTCCTGGAGGAGGTGGCATTTGGATTGGATTCTGGTGAGACCTGGGATAGAGCATTCTGGCTATGGTCCTGATGGGATTCGTGCCCTGGCTTTTCAAAGATCCAACAAGAAGAGGCAGCCAGTGGAAAGTTGCCCAAAGTGAGGTTGAAGGTCACATGAAAATGTTGTCAGTCCATAAATGGTGTAGACTCTTGGGGTTACTTCTCAGCTAATGGTCATCACAGATTCCCGATCACACAAGTGTGGGTTTTCGTCTCTGTTAGTGAGAGACTACAGCCTTGAAATCAAAAGACAGTGACTCCTTGGAAGAAAAGCTATGACAAACCTAGGCAGCGTATTAAAAAGCAAAGACATCACTCTGCCAATAAAGGTCCATAGAGTCAAGGCTATGGTTTTTCTAGTAGTCATGTAGAGAAGTGAGAGTTGGACCATAAAGAAGGCTGAGTGCCAAAAAATGGATACTTTTGAATTGTGGTGCTAGATAAGATTCTTGAGAGTTGTTTGGACAGCCGGGAGATTGACAAATCAGTCAATCCTAAAGGAAAGCAACCCTGAATATTCATTGGAAGAATCGATGCTGAAGCTGAAGCCCCAATATTTTGGCCAGCTGATCCATAGAGCCGACTCATTGGAAAAGACCTGGGTGCTGGGAAGGATTGAGGGAAGGAGGAAAAGGGGACAACAGAGGATGAGATGGTTGAATGGCATCACTGACTCAATGGACACAAATATGAGCAAACTCCGGGAGATAGTGAAGGACAGGGAAGCCTGGCGTGCTGCAGTTGATGGGGTCACAAAGAGTTCGACAAGACTTAGTGGCTACAACAACAATGAAAAGCTTTAAGAAAAGACACGCCCTTCCCCCCACCCAAAAAAAAAAAAAAGAAAAGATATGCCCTAGTTGGATTTTTTTGCTCCAAGAAGTTCACTCTGGGGTCAAGATAGGAAAAAAGGAGATTATAGTTAAGTGGTTCTTCCAGTTACCCAGGAAAAAGTTGAGCCAGGATAAAGCAAACATAACCAAGAATCTTTGTAGAGATCACCAAATGAAGGTTTAGGTACATAGGGCCAAATTTGCTATATTTATTCAAGGTAATCTAAAATGTTCCTGAAAAACAAGGCTTTTTTGGCCAACCCGGTAGATTATATCTTGGTATATACATGGCCTTTACATACGTGCAGTACTGGCTAAACTGAGGTTAAATACTCACAGGCATAAGAAATACCGTATTGTATGGCCGTGCTTATTTACCGTTGGTGTACAGTGGATTTACAATGTTGGGTGAGTTTTGGGTTTGCAGCAAAGTGATTCAGTTACATATACATATATCCATTCTTTCTCAGCTTCTTTTTCCACATACGTTATTACAGAATATTGAATAGAAGTCCCTATGCTATACAGTAGGTCCTTGGTGATTATCTATTTTATATATAGTAGTGTCTGTATGTTAACCCCAAACTCTTAATTTATCCCTTCCCCTTTGGTGCCACAAGTTTGTTTACAAAATCTGTAAGTCTGTTTCTGGTTTGTAAATAAGTTCATGGTTATCATCTTTTTAGATTCTGCATATATAAACCTATAAGTGATATCATAATATTTGTCTTTGATTTATTTCACTTAGTATAATAATCTCTAGGTCCACCTATGTTGCTTCAAATGGTGTTATGTCAATATTTTTTATGGTTTAATAATATTCCATTATATATATATATATATATATATATATATATATATATATGTACTGCATCTTATTTATCTATTCCTCTGTTGATGGACACAGACTGCTTCTACGTCTTGGTTACTTGGTTAAGTATCACTGCTATTTACTAGTGAATATTGGGGTGCATGTTTTCAAATAGTTGCAATAACTTCTTAACTGACGATTTAAAGCCCTTATTCCTGATGAATTTCCTTACAGTGGTTTGTGTGTTGGTAAGAGATGAATTGTTGAACAGTGTGTTGAAAAAATAACATTGTAGTATTAGTCACTCAGTCATGTCCAACTCTTTGTGATCGCATGGACTGAGACCTGCCAGGTTCCTCTCTCCATGGAATTCTCCAGAAAAGAATACCGGAGTGGGTTGCCATTCTCTTTTCCAGGGGATCTTCCCAACCCAGGGATCAAACCTGGGTCTACTGTAATGCAGACAGATTCTTTGCTGTCTGAGACACCAGAGAACCCTAATATAATAGGGGCGGATATAATCTAGAAAAAAAAGAGTCAGTAACAAGCTATTTTGTGTTGGGTTGGAAGTTGAAAGGAGGATTTAAACTCATGTGAAGTCCCAAGGCACCCATTAATAGCCTATTTCATGTCTTTGGTTCTTGCAAAGCAAAGCTATTATGCTACAGAGTCTCTTAAAATTAAGGCGCTGTGGGTGAAAAAATATCACATTTGATTTATAGATTCTTTAGTTTTTCCATGAAGTCTAGTTCTTAAGCTTGGGGCTCCTCTGTTATTTTCTTGTTTGCATTGGTGTCTGGAGAGATATTTGCCTATGTTTTTACTTGTGAGAATGTTATTTTTTTCCCCCCTAGGCCAGAAAACAAACTAAATGGTCAGATATTCTTGGTTTTCTACCTCCAAAAATTCTTGGTTAAGGTCTCTTGCTCTCCTTACTCACAATTTATTATATCAAAGGAAGACACTCTTGGGGAAGTGATCCCCAGGGGCATCTTAACCGCATCTGCTCGGATAGTCTGGGCTCAGAAGCTGAAAGGCCTGCTTCATGCAGAGACCACAGGGCTCTTTCTTTCCCTCCTAGGCAGTCTCTTTTTAAAGCCCTTTCTCCTTTTCTCCTGGTTTTCCATTTCTCTGTTGAGAATTGGCCTTCCTAGTTCCTTTTCACCTCAGGCCACTCTGTCTCACTCCTCCCATTATGAGGAAGTCTCAGGTGTAGAAAAAGCCCCAAGTCCCAGTTGTCAGCATCATTCACTTATGCGTCCCCAGAGAACAACTTTTCTCAGAAAACCCACTTCTTTTTCTGGAAACTGCCAGGTGCTCACTGATCATGGATATGTTTATTTCGTTTGAGCTGAAGGAATCATCATCCCAAAGCCCTCATCCAAGTGGAGGGTCATGCATTTTTGACTGATTCTTTAAGGGTTTTTTGGGTCAAATTCCCAAATTCTTGTGTGTGCAGACCTGCCCTCCTACTCTGGCTAATTCAAAATGGTCAGAATAGGTTACGACTGAAGCAAACACGAGTTGAAACATTTAAAAAATTCACGTTAATGAGCAGACATTACTGACTGTCCTGTTTAGTCTGCGCTTCTGATGTCAAAGATGGAACTTCAAATCTGAGTTCTTAGTTCAGCCCTTTAGGCTCCTATAACAAACGCTACAGACTGCACAGTTCACAAGCAACAGACATTTATTTTCGTGGCTGTGGGACCCAGAGGTCAAAGAGCGGGATGAGGAAGAGAGTGCTAAAGTGTTAACTGTTCTGACCTTGATGGAGACATGAGGTTGCCTAACCGGAGAGTGATACTGTCCATTTGCTTTAATGGGTGTAGAGTGAAGGGCAGCATTTCAAAGGACATTGTTGGGTTAAGGATATTCAGAACCAAGACTCTGTTTGATCAATGAACTAAATGTGTTGACGCACAGGACCGACTGTGGTAACTAGGCTTCGAGGAGACTAAGTGAGGAAATGACAGCTTCCCTGAGATACTTAAAGGACCGCCACATGGAAGATGGATTCGAACCATTCTGGGAGTCCCAGAGGGTAGGACTGGCATCAGCCGGGAAAGTTGTAGAGAACTGACTTCGATTCATTCTAGGCAAGAAGGATGTTCTCACAATTAAAGCTGCCGTGACTGAATGGGCTGCCTCGTACAGTAGTAATGAGACCATGACCTCCTTGAGGAAATTTAATTACCGGAAAGTGCTCAAGTGCTAAATTTTATTTTTAATCCCCTCTTGAGAAATTAAAAATAATCTTGAACTATGTTGCCCAATATATTATTATATGATAATATCTTTCTCACATTGTATGGCTGGATTTTTTTTATCTTCTTTTTTTATTTTTATTTTTTATTTTTTCCATTTATTTTTATTACTTGGAGGCTAATTACTTTACAATATTGTAGTGGTTTTTGCCATACATTGACATGAATCAGCCATGGATTTACATTCAGAAGTGACCACTGCAACAGATTAAAATCCCTGTAGTTAACACCGACTACACTGGAAGGGGCCTATAGATATCGAGAAGTGTAAGCTGGAACAAGGAGCGATCTGAAAATGGTTGGATTTTATATTATCTTTGTGCTACCTTTTTTTTCATAAAGGCAGCAGGAAGTTGGTTTTATTGATCGATACATAATTATGTTGGATGTTTGCCATAGAGAGACATCAACATTTAGATGAGTTTACATCAAAATGGAGTCAGCAATAAGTGCTTCTCTCTGTTGTCAAAAGTTGATATCAACATTGGAAATAATGCGAGTTTACATCAAAATGGAGTCAGCGATAAGTGCTTCTCTCTGTTGTCAAAAGTTGATATCAACATTGGAAATAATGCATACTTTCTAACATGTGTCTCAGCCTATCGCACTGAAATTGTTGACTTGTGTGTTACTATCACTAGGCTACAAGTTTCTTGAGGACAGTAGTTTTGTCTTGTCTTTTATATTCTCACACATTAGGTCATAGTGATCGTTCAATGAAGTTTATTTGATAATGAATAAATGGCTTGCCAGAATATTCAAGCAGAATCTAAACAAGTGAATTAGTGAGTGAATGAGCAACTGAATTAATGTAACTGGGATTTTGCAAATTGATTTATATACCAGGCCACAGTTTGACTGCAGACTAAAGGGCATTTTCACTTCAAAGATGATATAATTTTGTCCTCAGGATTCATTCTATACACACATGTGGAGAGAATTTCAAATAAAAGACATAGAAGATGTCTGTGAAATGGTTGAAAGAATGAAGAACGAGGGGAAAGAGCCGTGGAAAGGGTTTGTGGAAGCTGTGAGCGGTGAGCTATGCCCCAAACAAATGTAGAGTTGGTGCAGAAATTTTGGGGACAAGTAACATAAGTGGATTGTGTGGAATTAGGAAGGTGCCGGACATATATCTGTAAGGACCTCTGGCTTCTAGAGCGAGACTTAGGGTGAGTCAGGTCTAGGGACTTGTTTGCGTCTGGTGAGGAGATCGCCCTTTAGAGGGTTTTCCCGATAGGCCATCAGTCTCCTTCCTTCAGCAGCTGTCTGCACCCAGCACTCTGGTTCTACCCCGTGGACCTCAGAAGGGACTGAGGTCACAGGAAGTCGCCCCTCCTCACCCTCGTTTTCAGCCTAAGGAAGAATCCACACCCTTGCCGCCTCTATTTCCTCGTAGGACACGGCCCCCTTCACCGTGCACGCCTACCCCTCTGCAGGCTAGGCTGAAGTTGTAACACTGAGTCACGTGATTGAATCCCCTCCCCATCTCCCCTCTCCAACAGGATGGGGCGCTGAGCATGTCTGCAGAGATCCCATCATCTCATCCTCACCTGATCAGCTCGGGGTTCCATTGCCTGTGGTACTGCTTATTTTATGCTGCTTTGCTCTAGAGCTGTTGTTTCATTCCCAGCAGCCGTATCAAGTCTTCAGTGCATTCTCTAAATCACCTACCTTGAAGAGGCTAACTCCCCTTCTGCCTCAGCATCTGATCAGTGATTCAGACTAGGGCCACACAGATCATTTGTGGAGACTCCCATTTAAGACTCAGGAAAATGTACCAGGGCAGGTCCTAAAATGCAATGCTTTTTCCTTCACTCTGTAGTCTAGAAGTGTTTGATGGTTTTTTATATGCTATCTGATGACATTCTAAGTGAAAAAATATTTTAAAGCATTAACATGAATTTTACCATTCATCTTTATAGTGTGCAATCACAACGTTACGGAGAAGAGCATTTAACTTTCCTGTGGGGCCACAGAAACCACACACTCATATTTCAGGGCTGGGCCCTGCATGAGTTCTCACCACAGCAGGGAAACTGCATTCACTCGCCTGATTTTATCTCACCTCTCGGTACATGCATCCTCCTGCACTCTCTTCTTTGGCTTGGGAAGGTGATTGGGTTAGGGTACCACCTTGAGGAAGATGGTGTGGCACCTTCCCCAGGGCACAGGTGGATATCAGTTCAGTTCAGTCGTGTCCGACTCTTTGCAACCCCATGGACTGCAGCACATGAGGCCTCCCTGTCCATCACCAACTCCTGGAGCTTTCTCAAACTCATGTCCATCAAGTTGGTGATGCCACCCAACCATCTCATCCTCTGTTGTCCTTTTCTCCTCCTGCCTTCCATCTTTCCCAGCATCAGGGTCTTTTCCAAGGAGTCAGTTTTTCACATCAGGTGGCCAAAGTTTGGAGTTTCAGCTTCAGCATCAGTCCTTCCAATGAACACCCAGGACTGATCTCCTTTAGGATGGACTGGTTGGATCTCCTTGCAGTCCAAGGGACTCCAGAGTCTTCTCCAACACCACAGTTCAAAAAGCATCAATTCTCTGGCACTCAGCTTTCTTTATAGTCCAACTCTCACATCCGTACATGACTACTGGAAAAACCATAGCTTTGACTAGATGAACCTTTGTTGGCAAAGTAATGTCTCTGCTTTTTAATATGCTGTCTCACATGCAAAGAACTCTTGTGACAAAAAAGCACCAACGGAGCCAAGCCAAAGCCTGTAGACTGTGACCTGCCATTCAAACAGGCACGTAGCACCACACGTGTGTAGGAACTGCTTTGGCTTGTCTTCCATTTGCTCTAAGTAGGAGTCCCCCATTGGGCTTTGCAGGTGGCACTACTGGTAAAGAGCCTGCATGCCAAAGAGGGAGAGGTAAGAGGTGGGTTTGATCCCTGAGTCTGGAAGATCCTCTGGAGGAGGGCACAGCAACCCACTCCATTATTCTTGCCTGGGGAATCAGAGGAGTCAGGTGGGCTACGGTCCTCACAAAGAGCTGGACAAGACTGAAGTGACTTAGCAGGCACGCACTGATGAGTGCCCCGTCAGCCACTGCTCACACAGACCACATGGGTCATCAGAAGACATTTCTCTCTGTTGCCTGAGAACAAGAGCATCCCCCCTCTCCCCACTCTTCTCAGGGCCCCAGCATCTCAGGAAACATACGTTCCCTTGACAGGAAGATTTCTTGACCCTCTTGAAAAGGTGGAAGGAAAATGTTTTGCACTAGAGTTGAGTGGGAGTAGACAGCTGGAAAATCCATATCTCTATCTGTAAAAAAATAAAATCACTCAGATTTCTTTTTTCAAAACTCCCTTGTGTCCTAACAGTGTGTTACAGGATCAACTTTTAGATTTATTCTACACAGCTTCAGTGTTAAGTCTGATCGGTTCTCCATTTTACTCTGCTGGGCTATTCCCATTCAAGTTAAGAGTCGCTTTGTTTTAAAATACTTGATCCATTGTACAACAACAGAAAAGGATATGTTTTTTCTAACATTCTTTTGCATAAGTTTATTATTTTTTGCAATCTTGAGCATTGAGATTCCGAACTTTCTTCTTGTTCATGTTTAGATTTTAATCTGTACCCTATGGATTTCAAACTGACAGTAAATATTTAGATACATATGGGCTTTTTTTTTTTAAGCTGAGTATTTGTTTAGTTCAACCAGCTTACAATTCTTAATTATTAGGATAAATCTCCTGACCCAACACAAAGGATTATATTAGCAACAAACAAACCAAAAATTCCTTCCTTTCTAGAGTTATTGACAAACTCTCTCCTAGAAAAACTTCACTGTGTCTGCCTTCTGCACTTTCTTTTAAAATCTAAAATAATGCAAATATAAAACATTATCAAAGGAAGATGAGATATTAAAATAATATAATGAAACTGAAACACTAAAGGAGCAGATTTCACATAGTTTCCTTTAAGATGACCACACACAATTAATTTTAAGAGAACTACTTTATTTCTAAATTGGATGGTTTACGTTCGTTGTTGTTTAACTCGCCAAGTCATGTCTGACTCTTTGCTACCCCATGGACTGTAGCCTGCCAGGCTCCTCTGTCAATGGGATTTCCCAGGCAAGAATATTGGAGGGGGTTGTCATTTCCTTCCCCAGGATGGTTTACATAGTTTACTGTTCAACTTTAATTTTCACAGAACCAAAGGCCAAAGGTCATTTTGTTGTCATACATTTATCACCTCCTTGAGAATATTTGTAACCCTTCACTTCATGAATACAGGGATTCCCTAAAGTAGAAAGTGAGGTGTGGATCAGGTCATTGAAGGAGGGCTTCTCTCATCCAGCACTAACGGATCTGAGACCTTGGGCAAAGCTTTTCATTACCTTGGGTTCCCTAATCTGCTGAAGCAGTGGGCTTTGATCTTTAGGGTCTCTTCCCAAAAGAGGTGACTCTAAGACTAATTATATTTTAACACTTTGATATGATAGGACATATTAGCACCTATTTATAAAATGGCTGGGCAGAATGATCTCATACCTGGTCTTCACATGCTGTCTCCCCAAGATACAGCCACTTACTTAGTCTGTAGAGACTGACTCTGAGTCACCCCTGAAGACACAGGGATTTCTAAGTTCTGTTTGGAGCTTTAGACACGGCCCACCCGCTCATACTGTAGGGAGGTCAGACCTGGCCTCGAGGGTGTGTGACGCGTGCAGTAGCCCAGACCCCACTGCTCCTGCCCCCACAGATGTTCAGAAGAGTGTCACTGTGGCTGGCTGGAAGTCTCAACAGTTTTGTCTTTGAGCTTGTGTTTTGTGTATGAACAGAGGAAGTGCATGCCTACTTCCTGACCTGCGTGTGCGTCCTTCCTGACCCACTCCTCCATTTGCATGTGGCATTTGTGTCTTGGTGTAAGAATTACTGTGGCCTCACTACGGGTGGGGGTTCAGAGAGACCCCGGGTAAGTACCAGGTCCGCCTGTGAAGTCTGTGAATGTGTGAGAAGCGCCGACAGCTCCTAGAAACCACGCTTTTCTTTTGAGCCAGAACTTGTTTTGAAAACAAAAGGAAGGCAATGGTGAGGAATTCCCTAGAGGGTCCAGTGGTTAAGACTCTGTGCTTCCAACACAGGGAGTGTGGGTTCAACCCCTGGTCATGGAACTAATCCCACATGCCACTCACTGTGGCTGGAAAAGTTTAAAAAATGAATACTAAAAAAAGTATACAATCTGACAAGTTTGAAAAAAAAAAAAAGAAGGTGGCAATGACATTTTATGAAAAAGAGCAGCCAAGGAAATCTGACATATTCCTTCCTACTAGCATTGGTTTCCTGTGTTAACCAACCACTAAAACTGCAAACAATGACATAAGAGAAAAAGAAAAGGGAATCCATAATTCTTTTCCCTTTCCTCTGCAACTCACTGAATTCAGAGAGTGTGGCAGAAAAGGCATATAGCAAAAAGTGAATTAAACACAGTTGAGTTCATTTTATGAAGCATTCGCTCTGTTCTGATAAGAGCAAAGTACATTCAGTATGTCGGTACTTGCTATGAAACGCATAGAGTGTGCAATTTTGATAATTCTTACTAAACATGTTTTTACTTGCAATTAAAACAGACATTGTGTGATGTAAAGATAAATGGTAAAGTCTGTGTTAGTAATTTTACTTTTGATGTCATTAAAAACAAGCAACGTGAACAACACGGCTATTCCAGAGAGATCACTGGGAAAGGACAAAAGTTTATGTTTTAGGAATTTCCATAGATTTTTCTCCCAGCCTTTTGGACTATGGATTCCTCATTTCCACTTTGTACTGAGTCTACCAATTATGTAACCCTTCCTAGAGAAATACTGACTACTCCCTGCAAAACAAATTTATGACTCATACAAAGGTGACCACATCTTCCACCCACACTCGCTCTGTCACCTGGCTAGCAGACATGTGGTCCATAAGCTATCTGGTCTGTGCCATAGGTCCCTGATCTGGGTCCTGTCCAGAACCATTTGGCATGGGCCCAATAAGTTCATGGGCATTAGGATAGGGCCCAGTTACTGCAAGGCTGCAACTTTGGTCTAAAACACCTGGAGAGAGTACAGATACTAGACAGATGGTGGAGGTAAAGCCCACCTCCATGTTAGGAGGACCCTAGCATAGTTCTAAGGTAGGGCAGAACACCTGGAGTTAAGGCTTCTAGCTGGCTTGATTCTTAGGACCTTGGCCATCCCTAAATTGGCATTAGATTATGAAGATCACTGTCAATTCTAAAGTAGCCAATTTTAGATTTCTCTAAGTGGCTGAGACATGAAAAAAGTACCTCTTCACCTCCAAGCCATCCCAAACAAACAGACAATCTGGGTAACTGTATGTATATATCATGCAAATGGTGCTGTCACCAAAGTTCCCTTATGTACCCCTAGAACCAGATTGCTCCCAAGATCCTCCCATGTAGAGTGTCACCTTTTTCTTGGGAGAAATATCAACAACCTCAAATATGCAGATGATACTACCCTAAAGGCAGAAAGTGAAGAGGAACTAAAGAGCCTCTTGATGAGGGTGAAAGAGAAGAGTGAAAAAGCTAGTTTAAAATTCAGCATTCAAAATATTAAGATCATGGCATCTGGTCCCATTACTTCATGGCAAATAGATGGGGGAAAAACCAAAAACAGTGGCGGATTTTATTTTCTTGGGCTCCAAAATCACTATGGACAGTTACTACAGCCATGAAATTAAAAGACACTTTCTCCATACAAGAGAAGCTAGACTATCTAGACAAGTCTAGAAAAGTCCAGACAAACCTAGACTGTCTATTAAAAAGCAGTGACATCACTTTGATGACTAAGGTCCATATAGTCAAAGCTATGATTTTTCCAGTAGTCATGTCTGGATGTGAGAGTTGAACCATAAAGGAGGCGGAACACTGAAGAATTTGATGCTTTCAAATTGTGGTGCTGGAGAAGACTTTTGCCTTCAAAACTCTTGAAGTCGCTTGGACTGCAAGGATATCAAACCAGTCAATCCTAAAGGAAATGAACCCTGATATTCACTGGAAGGGTTGATGCTGAAGCTGAAGCTCCAATATTTTGGCCACCTGATGTGAAGAGCCAACTCACTGAAAAATACCCTGATGTAGGCAAGATTGAGGGGACAGGAGGAAAAGGCAGTGACTGAGGATAAGACGGCTGGATGGCATCTCCAACTCAATGGACATGAATTTGAATAAACTCCTAAAGATAGTGAAGGAGAGGAAAGTCTGGCATGCTGCAGTCCATGGGGTCACAGAGAGTTGGACATGACAGAGAGTGGGCAATAACCAAAGGGTTCATCACTGCCTTTCTGAAATGTGGGGAGGGGGGCAGAGATTATACTGAATTATTTTGTTTTACTCATTGCATATATAAATAATTGTTGTCCAGATGTCTTTAACACACACACACACACACATTTCATGCTTCAGACATAAATAATGCTTTGTGTCATGACAGACACATACCAAACAGAACTCTTCTGTCTTCTTTCAAGAGGTCTAATCTTTAGGGAGGGGGATGGATTTCTCTACAACCCTCCAATGTTGAGAGATGTAGGAATCCTAATAGCACCTAAGTGGAAAATCTCTCACAGCCAGAATGGCCCTGAACTGCACTCTTAGCCTTGACCCTGGGAGGCTCCTGACAATTGCCTTTGAACTGTTTTCATTCTCAATCCCCAGAGTGCACTTGCTGCCTTCAAAACAGAGATCAATATTTTTGCTTCACACAAGTTTCCATTTGGTGGTTTTAAGCACACCCATAAATTAATAGATAAACTTGTTAAAAACTCAAGAAAAAAATAGTTTGTTGATGTAAATTGTTCCTCAGCTGGAAGTCCAGACAAAAGAATCACACAGTTTTAATTGTTGACAGTTGCGTTTTCTTAAATCAATTATTTCTACGAGCTTTCTACAAAAGCAGCTTACTGTGACTACTGGTTTGTTAGAGCACCAGTTAATTGTTTTCTATCTTATTACTGATCATACTGGCTTTGCTCTCTTCTAAAATACTGTACAATCTTCCGAAATAGGAACATTAACTGACCTCCAATTGAAAAGAAACCTTCCTCCGTGTTCCATCTCCTTAATTGAAAAGTGCATTTTGAATGCAATAAAAGAAATGAGACAAACACTGCCTCCTATTCATTTAGCTGAACATAAAATGGATAACACCCAATGGGAGGTCATTCTTGTATCTGCCATTCTCATGGGAAGTGCTGAGAAAACAAACAGGAAGAAACTCTGATATGAAAATCAACAAGAGAGGGTGCATCCGTTTAGCTATTGGTTATAAAATACACTGAGGTGGTTTTTATCAAGTCTACCTGGAGATTCATTGGGGCAAGACAAGAGGGGGAAAAAGATGAGTCCTCATCTATCCCCAGTGGTGTCTGGTTTTGGAAATACCGATGCTGTCTGGTGTTGAAATAACTTAATGATTCAATCATAGTTTTCATAAATCAGGTAAATCACTTCCTGCATTTTAGATCTTTCAGCATCATAACCAATCTTTCCCAGTAAAAATCTATGAACTAAAGTATCCTTGTGTCATCACTCCTTATTATGACCATGCATCAGGGAAGCCTGGCGTGCTGCAGTCCACGGGGCTGCAAAGAGCCGGACATGACTGAGCGGCTGAACTGAACTGAGCTGAACTGATGCCTCGGATCCATGAAGGGAACCGATTGATTTATTCCTAGAAACCTGCTCCTCATGAACTCTGTCTCATTGACAATTAAACGTTTCCAATATCGATTTCAAACGCTCTTCCTTCGATGTCCCCAGTGGCTCCCCTGTCAATTTTGAGCTCCATTTAGCTTCACTTGATCTACTCCAGGCATACTTAGCTTTGTTTATCCTCCTTAGGTTTCCAAGATGTCCCAAGATAAGTGTTGCTTTTAGGTGATGCGCAGTTTTCTTCCTTCCTTCCTTCCTTCCTTCTTTTGTTCTCTCTCTTCATCTTTGGAATGAGTTTAGAGTTAGTATTTCTTTGGGCAAGTAGGGGCTTCTTCTGAGAGAGTCAAGACCCCCTGCTCGTGTGGTTTTGTGGTTGCTGTTCAGTCCCTAAGTCACGTTCTGTTCCTTGTGAACACATGGACTGCAGCTCGCCAGACTCCTGCATCTTCCACTATCTCCTGATATACGATCTTTTTGCCTTTTCATACACTCATGAAGCTCTTGCAGCAGGGATACTGGAGTGGATCGTCCTTCCCTCCTCCAGGGGACCACGTTTTGTCAGAACTCTTCACTAGGTCCCGCCCATCTTGGGTGACCCTGCCTGACATGGCTCACGGCTTTGTTGAGTTTGCAAGTGTGGGTGGTTAATGTAGATATTTTTATTCATGCCAACTGCAGGGGACTCAGATGATAGAGAAGCAAGAAAATAGAGTTTTCTTTTTCTTGAGCAGAAATTGCACACAGGGATCTGATTGTTTGTTTCACTTTGTTCCAGAGAACAGATTATAAATTCCCCAGGTAAAAGATGAGAGGAGGCAATCACGTCGATATCCTGAAATTCACCAGCACATGTCTTCCACCCTCCATTTGAACGTTGTGCCGTTTATCCTGACTGCCTTTACCTTTTCTTTTCTGATACTCAGCCTCTCTCCCCGATGGACAGTCATAATAAGGCGTGATAACACAGGGATACTTTAGCTCATAAATTGTTATTGGGAAAGGTTGGTTATGATGCCAAAAGACCTAAAATGCAGGAAATTATTTACTTGATTTATGACAACTTTGATCACTATTATTGAATCATTTAGCAGAATAACTATCCAGTGTCCCTGAATATAAGTAAATAAATGCCCACATTCCTAAGGGTTTTAGTTCTTAAAGTTAATGACAATACCTCCTTCCCATCTACTTCTTGACTTTAAAAACTACTTTTATAGAGTTTTTCAGTAACAAAAGTGTTGAAGATGCCCTCTATCTAAGATGAGGTGAGAGAAAAGAGGGTCTGAGCATTCAGCATTGATTTTTATAATGGAAAAATGGCTAATATCTACTCAGGTATTCCTGATAATTTTAAAAAGATGCTTAGCAGGAATTCCCTGGTGGACCAGTGCTTAGGGCTTCATGCTTTCACTTTCAGGGACCGGGTTTGAACCCTAGTCCAGGAAGTAAGATCCCACAAGCTGGCCCAAAACAAAAACAAACAAAAAGATGCTTACCAAGAGAATGATTTGCAGAGGCAACTTACATATATGCAATTCTGTTTTCGTGAATAAGAGCAAAGGCAGTGGATATTAAAAGCTGGCTTCTCACTCCTTGAGGAATGCTGTGATCCTCTCTTAATCCTTCATTATCTGTAAATTTTTTGTCACTTAACAACAAACCAATAATAGACGCTAGTGTTGAGAAACCCCTCTGCCTTTTTAGAGTACACTTTGCCCAGAGAATGAATTAATAAGACACTTGGAAATAAGACAAATTAATTCAGACTATGAAAATCTTCCAGGGCCGTCAAGAGTGTGTTTGGGTCTTGAGGAAGAAAATGATCCTGGATTTGTACTGATAAGCGAAGAGGCAGCCCAATGCTAGGAGGTCTCTGTGAAGGGTGGGGTCACGATGCCGTATCTGCTCCTTAGGGCAAGTCTTAGGCACGTTTGCTCTTCTCTTCCATTCAGCATATTTGGAACTCTCCAGTTTCTGCTGAGAATTCGTATAGTCACCTAATGGACTGTGTGAAGTCTTTCTTTCGAAACTTCTGATTTTCATATTTTAAGAAAGTGCAAGTGTTAGTTGCTCTATCCTGTCTGACTCTGTGACCCCGTGGACTGTAGTCACCAGGCTCCTCTGTCCGTGGGATTCTCCAGGCGAGAATACTAGAGTGGGTTACCTATCCCCTTTCCAGGGGATCTTTCTGACCCAGGGATTGAGCCTGGGTCTTCCACATTGCAGACGATTCTTTACCATCTAAGCCACCAGCAAGGCAATTTATAAGTGTGAATTTTCTGGTGTTTTACTTTATGCCTTAATAAGAGAAATATTTCCATAGGGGGAAAAAAAAACTTTGCTGTTTGGACTCTAATAAAAGACTTGTAACATTAAGCAATGTGAAATACAATATAGTTTCTTTTGAAAAAAGATCTTTTAAAAGTTTTACAGCTTTTCCTTCTCACATAATACATGTTTCCCTCTCTTCCTAGAACTAACTCTATTTTGAAATCTCTGTATATTCTTCATGTGCGTATTTTCAAGCTTTAATTAAGTATATATTTAGTTATCAGCTTCCTGGTGGCTCAGATGGTAAAGCGTCTGCCAACGATGTAGGAGACCTGGGTTCAATCCTTGGGTTGGGAAAATCTCCTGGAAAAGGAAATGGCACCCCACTCTAGTACTCTTGCCTGGAGAATCCCATGGACAGAAGAGCCTGGTAGGCTACAGTCCATGGGGTTGCAAAGAGTTGGACACGACTAAGTCACTTCAGTTCACTTCACTTCACTTAGTTATCAACAGTATATAGAGTTATTGTGCATACTTAAACATTTACAGTGCTTCATGTGTTGAAGGTATTAGCAATCAGGAAATTAAATTGCTTGTTGAAATTATAAAAAAGTTGGATAATTCATAATTTCTCAGTTGTGTTTCCTGGATATAGTCATTAGCCATTTTTCCAAAGACTTCAATCTATTGACATCTATAATTCTTAAAGGAAATTGTGTGGCTTTAGGTATATGCTTTTTAGTATGGGAGATATTAGTGCTTCCCTGGTAGTTTGGGAGGAAAGGATCCACCTGCCACTGCTGCAGACACAGGAAATGCAGGCTTGATCCCCGGGTCAGAAAGATGCCCTGGAAAAGGAAATGGCACCCTACTCCAGGATTCTTGCCTGGAGAATCCTGTGGACAGAGGGGCCTGGCCGGGTAGAGTCCATGGGATCGCAAAGAGTCAGACACGACTGAGTGAATGAGTACACACAGACACACACACACACACTCACACACTCACTCACACACTCACTCACACACACACACTCACACACTCTCACACACACTCACATACACACACACACTCACACAGACAGGAGATATTAACCAAATGTGGCCGTTTAGCGCCTGAAAAGTGGCTCATCCAAAATGAGACCTGCTGTCAGTGTAAATGACCCCAGATTGTAAAAATGTAGTATAAAGAAATTACATAAAATATGTCAGTAAGGTTTATTGATTGCATGATGAGATAAAAACATTTTGACATATTGGGCTACATAAAATACATTATTGACATTCATTTTACTATATTTCATTTTCTTACTATGGCTAATAAAAATTCAAAATTCCATTTGTACCCCACATTTCAGTTGGGGACTGATTCTTAAGACTTTCCTGGGACCTCGAGGCCTTTCTGCTCTTCTGCCTGCCTTTTTCCCAGTGGACTGCAAGCTTTCTCCTCATCCAGGTGCATGTCTCCTGTGCAGATAATTGATCGTCACTGTACCATGAATGCAGGTGTCTCGTGATGCTGCTGGAGTTCCTGAGGCTGGAAATTCTCCCGCCATCACTCCATCCCAGGTAAATGGTTCCCACCTGTGGCTTTCCAGGTGATGCTAGTGGAAAAGAACCTGCCTGCCAACATAGACACAGGTTCGATCCCTGGGTTGGGAGGATGCCCTGGAGAAGGGAATGGCAACCCACTCCAGTATTCTTGCCTGGAGAATCCCATGACAAAGGAGACTGCTGGGCTACAGTCCGTGAGATCCCAAGAGTCAGACACGACTGGCATGAGTGAGCATGCACACACATGATCGGCAGCGTGGCCAGGCTGAATGAGACTGTTTGTGAAATCACTGTGTTTACATTTATTAAAGTGGGCATGCTCAGGGAATTCATGGGGTTTCATCCCACTAATATTTCATTTCACAATTATTGCAATCTGTAGTTTTAATTAAAAGTCTCCTGCACTGGTGTGCTGGCCTCTGGTCACAAGAGATTGCCTGAACAGGGACAAAAGAAAGTTCTGGTGACTAATGGAATGTGCATGACACCAGTATTGTTTCTGATTACAGCATGTTGGAAATGAGTCATGTACCGCTGTGGACTGGGTTTGCAAATAGCCATCTCTCTAGGTGTCCTCATAAAGAGACATCCTCTTGAGTGCAATTTCCTCGAGTCTGGGTAGCACCTTGGAGAAAAAGCTGAACTCCGTGCATAAACATCCTTCTTCAATGTTAGACCCATTCAGCCTTTAGTTTTGACTAATGGATACACTGTTTTGAATACACATTTTTCAAATTAGCTCTATTGTAAATAACGCATAGCCTAGGTCCAATTCGGTTCTCTCATTTAACATGCATTGATTCTCGTGAATTTTCTTTGAAGTTTTATGCTCATTTAATAACCTTTGGGGAGTTTTGTTCAGTATTATGTGTGTTTATTTCCTGAAAGCAATACACTTTGTAAAATGAGTTAAAAATTTAAAATTCAACCGATCTAATAAATGCAAAACTATATATATATTTATGTGGAGAAAAGGTTAACTATAAGAGACAAGTCGTATAATAGCACCCGTACCTTTTATGTCTTTAGTTGTATTCTAGCGTTGAACAGAAACTTTAAAAAAGATAAGAGTGGCTAAACACACAGCAATTTTTTTTTTACTATAATGAATCTGTGATTGCTGATAGCCTCATGTAGAAATGATACTGTTCTCTTTTTGTGGCCCAAAGGGGTTTTCCTGGTTCAGATGATAAAGAATCTGCCTGCCTGCCATGCGGGAGACCCAGATTCCATTCCTGGGTTGGGGAGATTCCCTGGAGAAGGGCGTGGCTACTCACTGCAGTATTCTAGACTACAGAATTTCATGGACAGAGGAACCTGTAGGTTACAGTCCAAAGGGTCTCAAAGAGTCAGACATGACTGAGCAACTAACACATTTTTTTTTTTCATCACAAAAGTTCCAGATTTTCAAAAAAGTTTGGGTCTTAAGACTTTCGCTTCTGATTCAATGGGAGACTTATAGTAGACCACAAATTTCACTGACAAGTAAAAAAATCAATTAAAACATAAAATCCTCCCCCGAAGGTACTTTAGGGTTTCTGCATCAACCAGGGTTTAACAGGTTACTACCAGAAAGTAAGCCAGCATTTTACAGCAGAGGTTTCCTTGAGGTATTTGCCAGCTGTAGTGTCAAGGATATTTCTGAGCACCCAAACTGCTGGGGCAGAAGGTGGTAAGTAGGAAACAGAGACTGACAATATTATGATGTTTGAAAGAAAACTAATTAACCAAAATGCATGGTTTCGGGATCCCACTATGACTAAAGGGAAAGATTGAAGGCAGGAGGAGAAGGGGACGACAGAGGATGAGATGGCTGGATGGCATCACCGACTCGATGGCCATGAGTTTGAGCAAGCTCTGGGAGTTGGTGATGGCCAGGGAGGCCTGGCGTGCTGCAATCCATGGAGTCACAAAGAGTAGGACACGACTGAGGACTGAACTGAGCTGATGACTAAAGGATCAGAGAGCCTGACACTTGACCTGTGCTCCCCTGGAACAAAACCACACCTAGTCAGGGCTACGAATTTTAGGACAGCATCTCTAAAACCTGGAATAGTTTTGTGTTTTCCAGAAGATAAAGATTAGCCATCAAGACCCATCAGAGAGGAAAATCTGAGGCAAGAACCATGACTGCAGATTGCAGTGGGATCAGTCCATCAAGGAAATGTAAGCATTTTAAATTTCTATGCTCCCCAAACATATTGCAAAATATGTAGGGCAAAAATTGACAAAACTAAGAGTCAAGAGAGGCACAGCCACAATCATAATAGAAATCATATCATTTTCAAAGCAGGTTATATGCCTGACAAAGGATCAGTGTGGATGTAGAAGTTCTGCTCAAAATATAAACAAACTACAGATTGACATATATGTGATGCTGAGTTTTCAAGTGACAAAAATTTCTGAGAAAGGAATTTTATCAAAACTGACCTATTATTGGGTGATAAAGCATAGTCGAATACTTCAGAGTATTGAATTCATTCACAATATGTTCTCCAAACCACACTGGAATTCAGCTATAAGGGAATAGTATAAAACAAGAAAATTCAAAATCTTGAAATTAGACAATAAATTGATAAATAAGTGACAGGCAAAATAATGAAAATTTGTAAGTATTTTGAGAGGAGTGCTAAAGAAAATAAGACATGGAATAATTAGTAGGATGCAGATGAGTGGTACTTAAAAGAAATTTTTATGTCCTTAAAACATGTATCAAAAGGAAATCTGAATATTTGTAAGTATCCATCTTCAAAAATTAGGAAAAGAACAGCAAATTAAGACTAAATAAGATAGAGGGAAGAAAATAATAATTTAAGATCAATAATGAACAAAATGGAAATATTACCACAATACAGAAAATAAATAAAGCAAAAGATCAAAACAATGTACTAGCCTTTACTTTTAAAAGAACTAATAAATTTATAATTTATTTCTAACACTGGTTAGGAATAAAACATGGTATAACACTATAAATACTTCAGATTTTAAAAAATGCTAAGAGGATGCAATATACCAAGTTTATGTCAGCAATAAAGTTTATGTCAGATGGCATCACTGCCTCAAAGGCCATAAGTCTGAGCAAGCTCTGGGAGTTGGTGATGGACGGGGAAGCCTGGTGTGCTGCAGTCCACGGGGTCGCAAAGTGTCAGGCACGACTGAGCGACTGAAATGATGTCAGTGAAACTTAAATGAATAAATTCCTGGGAGATACAAATTACCAAGGCTAAAAAGGAAACAAATAAAAATTTAATTTCAGTAATTCCGTTTCTATTAATTAAGTTGAACATGTGATTTAAAACCTCCCAGAAAGAAATCTTCAGGCCTAGTTGTGTTTATTAATAAAATTGCACTGGAGATTGTAGACATTGGAATAGGTAAGAAAAGAGAAACTCATAAAAATGGAACAATGATATAATTCTGAATTACTAGAATTTTTAAAAAATGAATTCACATGTTGATATATGGCAGAAATAAACACAATACTGTAAAGAATTCACCAACCAATTAAAAATGAATACATTTAAATTAAAAAATAAATTCAGTAAATTTGCTGGATAGGATGTCACTATACAACATTCATTTTTGTATATGTACCAGGAACATTGAAAGTTTTTAAATGATACTATTTAAAATGCCATTCAGAAAATAAAATTAAGATTATATCAAATGAAAGGTATGCAAGAGGTCTATAGTAAAGATTAAAAATCTGATCGTGAGAAATTAAGGTGGAATTAAGAAATGAAGGACTCTGCCATGTTCGTGTGTCTGAAGATCCAATATTATTGCCAATTTCACAAATAAGTTTGCAGATTCTAGCTTTCTCTTAAAAGAGCATGCTGTTCAGATGGAAGCCAATCCCACCTTCACCTATAGGTACCTGAGGGAGGCTCAATGGTCTGTCCAGAAAATCAGCTTGCCTCTGCGGAAGTGTCTGCACAGGTCCTGGGGTCTGTGTCCTGAGACACGGGAGGAGCCCAAGGGCAGCTGCGGCTCCGAATCTGGCTCCTGTCACCTCCCGTCCGGTGCTTTCATGCTTGCCCCTCACTCTGGCAGGGCTTCCCTGGTGGCTCAGCGCTGCAAGGCAGGAGCTGAGGGTTCCAGCCCTGGGTCAGGAAGATCCCCTGGAGGGGGGCATGGCAGCCCACCCCAGTATTCCTGCCTGGAGAGTCCCATGGACAGAGGGGCCTGGTGGGCCACAGTCCATGGGGTCACAGAGTCGGACATGACCTGGTGCCTAAACCGTCGTCACCACTCACCTCGAGACACTCAAAGGCAAGATCCTTTTAATGTCGGCACCGGCTTGTGGCAAAGTATATGTTCTTGTAAGTAATAATAATGGCTAACGCTTGCTCTAGTGCTTACTGTGTATCTGGCACTATTCTGAGTACCCTTAACATGTCAACTCATTCAGCTCTTCTGCAAACCCGCGAGGAAGGGAAGAATACTGTTTGCCACTTCACAGAGGAGGAAACTGAGGCAAGGACAGATGCTCCCACTAGTTATCTGGGCAGGTCAGCCTGCATTCTGTTTTCCTAACCACCGTGTCCTCTTCTCCTTCTTGATGGGAATTTTTAGCATCCTTTAAACAAAAACAAAACACAAAACCAAACCCACTTCTATAAGAATTTCGTCTTAGCATATTGGCTTAAAGGAGCTTGCTAGATGCTACAGGTCTCATACGGAGAAGGCAATGGCAACCCGCTCCAGTACTCTTGCCTGGAGAATCCCAGGGACGGGGGAGCCTGGTGGGCTGCGGTCCATGGGGTCACTAAGAGTTGGACTCGACTGAGCGACTTCACTTTCACTTTTCCTTTCATGCATTGGAGAAGGAAATGGCAACCCACTCCAGTGTTCTTGCCTGGAGAATCCCAGGGATGGGGGAGCCTGGTGGGCTGCCTCTTTGGGGTTGCACAGAGTCGGACACCACTGAAGCGACTTAGCAGCAGCAGCAGCAGCCCGGGTCTCATAAGCTAAGTGAAGACTCAAAGCCTCTTACATCTCATCATGATAAAAACCATGCCTTTAACATAAGCAGAATCTTAAATTTTAAACTGTTAAGGAGGATAGATAAGCATAAAATCAACCCAAGTTGAATGAAACTATTCAGACTTAAATTCGATGCAAATGACATTTGCAGCTAGACTTTGTTGTGCCAGAAGAGTGTTCAGCTTGATATGGACAGAAACCAGCTTGTGATGAAGTTCCAGTGGGTGCACAGGGTTAAAACTTAACCCCTAAACTCTGTCTTTTTACATCTTTTCAGACTGATGAATGCTACAAAAATATTTTGGTTAATACTTACAATGATTTTTTGAAAAATAACTTTTGGAAAATTTCAAATTGGATCTGGAAAGATTTGACATCGTCTATGCTATATTTTGTTTCTTCTGTGTGCTAAAGAAGAGGAAGGGAAATCAGGGTGAGACAGAGGACACATGGAAAGAAGACAAAATGGGAGTCATTGCAACAAAGTGCAGGCAGAGCTACTGTGCGATTTGAAGGCCAAAGGAATATTTTCAAGTTTGTTAAAATTGAAACAATTACTTTCCATTCATTGACTATCTATCCATTAAATGTTAAAATGAGGGTTCATTAGACTAAGTTTTATCATTTTTATTTTCCTGTCTCAAAAAAAAGGGAAAGTAAAGATTTTGTAGAAGTTTAGAAGCAATGTAAAAATTGGTACTTCACTATTCTGGTGTTAGAGTGAAATTGCAAATCTTATCTTTGCCCAAATTTCATTTTGTGTCATCATGAGATGAATAAAGAGAATCCTTCTAACTCTTGGCATGGGATTATATTATACACACAGTAATGATGACTTTAATAATGCTATTGAGAGCAGTGAGGTTATTAAGGGCTTGGTATATGCAGGTTAAGAGTTTTACATGGTTATTTATTTAATTCTTCCCCAAGCTGGATAAGGTAAACAGTATTATGGAGTGTGAAGATGGTAAATAACACAGCCAAGAAGTGATAAAGATAAAGATCTGTTTAGATAAAGATCAGAAGTAGGGGATCTAGCTTGTATCAATAATTGTGACAGACAGAAGTAGCTTGATTGGATAGCTTTTATCTGAAGAATTCCATGACAAGTAAAGCTATGGTTCTGATAGGTGGATGATTTGAAGGCAAACTGTAAAAGTCTTCATTCCAGGTAGAAGCACATACTGACATACTATGTTCAAGCTTCACAGAAGGCTTCAGATAAGAAAAGCAATTTTAAGTCAAAGCTATTCTTTGACAGAAGAGCAGAAAGTGTATTAAAGTTTTGAAAACCAACCGCTCTTATTTGAGATTGGTATTTAAAGATACTTTGAAAAATGCCTCTGAATTTTATTTTAAGTCTCAGTAATGATTGAGAATTAGTCATAAGAGTCCAATTTAAAAGATACAGAATTAATTTTCTCTAGATTCACAGACTCAAGTGAAAATCTGAGAATAGTTGGCCCTGTTCTATACTGTCAAGAATCAACAGTTGTCATCTGGTGGTGACTTGGAGGAAGTGTAGGCACGTGACACGAAAATGAAACAATAATTACCCCGATGTTTCTCCAAGGCACCGCATGTGAATGCACAGATACAAGCAGAGTAAGCAAAACTTGGTTTGACAGGAGACGGTGGGGAAAATCATTGCCAAGAGCAATGACGCTGCCTCAGAGTGAGGCGTGAGAATGAATGAGGCAATGCCTGAGGTATTTTGCACAGTCCCTGGCCCACTTTGTTTTAATCCTCTAAGAGAGTTATTTGTATTAGTCTACCCTGGCTCAAAACAATAAAACAAGAAGCCACGGGAGGAAGAGTAGGGGTGCCCTGAAGACAAAGTGGTCCCTTTAGTGCTTTCCAAGGGCCATCTAGTGATTAGGTGGTGAAGTGAAGGGGAAGCAAGCTGACCTTGAGATCCTGCGCAGAGAGCCTGGGAGAAAACAGTGCCTCTTCTCTCATTAGACTTGCGTTTCATGTAAGGTCTTTCAACCAAGTCTTGATTCTTTCCTGTTGCAGAAATGAGTTCATTAAGGTGGGGGTGTGGGGGTGGGGAGCTAGAATTTATTTTCTCTTGGAAGCATTTCCAGATTAACTTCAGACCCTATTTCAGTGGCCTCCAAATTTTATCATTTATCTCTCAGTCTCTCCAAATTTTCTAACACATTTTGTTGCTCCTCTTAACACAACATTCTGTAAAGATATCTGTCCACATAGTAACATTATACATAAGTAAAACTGAAAAAAAAATAAGGTAAATGAATTTTTCTTCGTCTCCAAAGGTGAAATGTCAGTATAGGTGCTCAAAAGAGCTAGCTATCTTTACACTAATAACCCTAATTGACAAGAATTTCACAAAGCAGCTTTCATTTGGAAATCTCTTAACTCTGTGCTCTTGAGAATTGCAGTACTACTCATGGCACCCTTAAATTCAGGGATTTTACACAGGCTATTCTTAGCTGGTAAGTTCTTCAGAGAGCAAGCACTTATGAAAATGAAACACTTCTATTTTGCACCCACATTCTAAGAATAATTTTAAGACAATATGAATAAAAACTCAAGCCTAGTCTAACTTATTTTTTCAACATAATATCTCTTAAAAATCATAAATGAATAATTTCATTGAATTTATCATATTCATGTTGAATCATATTTCTAAAGGATCATAAAACATTAAAAAAGAAACACTTGAAAGTAACTTGCTTCAAGGACATATGGTATGAACTCAAAACTTAATGTATTGAGGAAAAATGAAGTTATAGCATATAAAATGTAACATTGAATGTCATGATATAATTGAACAACAGTTTATGTGTATCTGATATGATTTATTACATATTTCACAGCAAAAGTTGTACAAAATTACAATATGCTTAATTGGTGAAAATTCTAGCATGGATAGTGAACTTGTAGAAGCTTTTTGAATATTTAAGATTTGCTTGTTTGGAACTGATTCATGTGACTATATTTAAGTGGGAATGTCCTTTTCTGATGTATATTTTATCACTTTATTATCTTTAGTTAGTTTGTTAGTAATGTATTTTGATGTAGATGATTTGCTGCTTGGAAATTGCTTCTAAAAAATGAGATTTCTTCCTCCTCCTTCTACGTTTTACAAAATATCACCAAGGTGATATACTCATGGATCCCATAGGAAATAGTAACATTTTGATCTTCCTTGCTTTAATTATCACTTGAAAGCTGATGAAATAAAAACTCACATGCTAAGGCAAGACAAGGCACACAATTCTTCTCTGCCCGTTTGGGCCTCCCCTCTTCTGCCCAGGGTGCACTGCGTGTCTGCATTTCGCATTAAGCAGACCTCCCCAACAGAGAAGGCGATGGCACCCACTCCAGTCCTCTTGCCTGGAGAATCCCAGGGACAGCAGAGCCTGGTGGGCTGCCGTCTGTGGGCTCGCACAGAGTCGGACACGACTGAGCGACTCAGCAGCAGCAGCAGCAGCAGACCTCCCCAATGCCACAAATACTGGCTCAGCCAAAGAGATCAATTTTTCATCTTCTATGTCAGCCATATAACTTCTCAGATGATAACATTTCTTTCTGAACCCTTTAAGGGGTCACCCACCACTAGCCTTGAAACTGCAGCCGTCTTCGGTCAACTTTATGTCCAGTGCCAAGGCATTACTTCTTTTAAAGATGGAGATTGGTGGGCAGCAGAGGGGTCAGACAACTCGGGGAGAGGCTGGGCCCCACCTATTGGAACTTCTTAGCTTAACTAGTTATTTATGATTGTATTAGTGGTGCTAGCTGTATTACTTGAATTCTGCATGCTTTACAATTTGATGGTTCTTGCGTTGCCAAATGTGTGACTGGCCTTCCAGTAAAATGAGTAATGACTAGGCAAGTTGAAATGATTGATCAGATATATAGTCCTATAAAGTCAATGATTGTAATAGTGTCACTCTAGCTGCGGGCAGAAGCAGCAAGAGGGAACCATTTCCTGGACCTAGCAGACGAGTATGCCATGCTGATTTCCTTTCTCTGTCCTCCTGGGGATGGCTTTGAGAGACGGCCAGAGGTCTCCTTTCCCCAGAAAGAATTTACACTCAATGTCTATCTGGATGCCAGGACCATAGGAATCCTTCTACTTTCCTGCAGTATCTTCTGGTTTATTGTGGGGAATTCCACTATGGCCTTTTATGAAAGCTTCTTCATTAAACAATGAACCTCAACAAGAAAGTCAACCACCACTTTAATCAATGGCATCTCTGTTTGTTTTCAATTAAAAAAAAATTTTTTTTTTGCCTTGTTCCTGGAATTTATCTTCAATAGATTATTTTGGAAGGGTCTATTTGTTGAATATTTCTGACCCATGCATTTCTGGGGAGAAACTTTCTGTTGCCTTTTCACTTGGGTAACAGAATTATAAACATTCATACATCAGGAAATTTTTCTGAGAAACCTGTTTGGCAAGTCTGAAGATCTCTTCTAGCATTTCATCTTGTAAAAAATGTTTTTCCCTTTTCCATTTGGAGAGAAGCTTGTTTGTTTTTTCCTGGATGTTTGTAACACTTTTTTTTCTTCATACTTATAAACCATAAAATGTGCCAGAAAAGGAAGACACACAGCTTTCTTCTCAGTCCAGATACAGATCAAAACTTAATTCCATTCCTCTTGCCTTTCTGCATCTCTGAAGCATTTTCTTTAGTAATTTATGTGATTATTGCTCTTTCCAAATTGCCCTGAATTCCTCGGGAACACCTCTTATCCTTAAGTGGAATCTCGCGTCTCCTTCTTCCTCAGCTGTGAGAGAGCTTTACAGATCCTCTCATAGCCTCAGCTGGGTTCTCCAAAGTCTGTTTTGCTCCCAGCTGCTGTTTATTTGGACTATAACTCACATTTTAGTTTCTCATCGTACCCATTTTCCTCCTCATCTTGGACATCACTTCCTACTGTTTTTACATCTGGTTAGTCTTTGAGTAAATAGATGAAGTCCTCGCTTTCAGTCACATTGTACTCATTTGAGTCCCTGCCGAAAGCAGATCCTCAGACAAGGACTGGTGTACCGCAAGCAGCTTGGGGAGGTGATGGCTACCGGCTGGGGGCGTGGGGAGGCGAGGTGAGGCGGGCAGGCAGTCTTGTGGGCAGCCACCCCTATGCTCAATGAGGGACGAGGGGGCTGGGTCGGTCATCTAGAGGATGGCCCCAAGAGTGGTTACTGCTCTGGAACTTAGGTCTGTGCCAGGGACAGTGTCTTCAGCATCAGACGGAGGCTGGGGCAGAAAGCTGTGTGCACGGAGGAGGTGAGGCTGGGGGAGGATGACCTCCTGTCCCCGTCTTAAGCAGACAACCTCTCCAGCTGGGTCATAACAAATTCCTCTGGAAAGGCCTTCCCTTCAATTCCATCTGTTGTGAAATTTTAAAATGTCATGAAATGTGGTTATAACTATTTTATAAGCTCTGGAAATAATGAGGTTCATCACTGATGTTGTGACTCACTCGTTTCTTCTTATTAAATACTCTACTGCAAATGGAGTTTTCCCAGTGGCTCAGTGGTAAAGGATCTGCCTGCCGTGCAGATGTGGTTTTGATCCCTGGATGGAGAAGATCCCCTGGAGGAGGAAATGGCAGTTCACTCCAGCATTCTTGCCTGGGCAATCCCATTGACAGAGGAGCCTGGTGGGCTGCAGTCCCTGGGATTGCAAGAGTCGGACCCGACCGAGCACTTATTGTAAATGGGTACATTCCACTTTTAAAAAGCATCACGCATGAATATAAAGAAAAGTATAGACATCAATGGATGTCTGTAAATTAAACATACCTGGGTAACTACCATCCAGATAAGGAAACCATGAGCTTCATTCCAGAAACTTCCCTGTCCTCCCTTCCAGTCTCTGCTGGCACTCCCACCCTTCTTACGCCTATCAGCATAGAGTGAGGGGCTTGACTTTTTGCTTTATACAGATGGTTACGCTGTGTGCACTGTTTAGTGTCTGGCTTCTTTCTGTAATGCCATGTTTTATTCATAGAGCTGCATGTAGTTGAATCTTGTTTATTTCCAGTCCTGCATAATGTTCCAATCAGTGTATGTAGCACAATGTCTCTGCCTAGTCTCTGACTGATGACTACCTGGATAGCTGCCAGGTTTGATCTATCATGAGAAATATTGTTGTGAAAATTCTAATTCATGATTTTTTGGTGTATGCAGGAATTTGTGTTGGATATAAAGACTTAGGAGTGCAGTTGCTGGGTTGGAGTGTAGCTGTAAACTTAGTTTACCTAAAACTGCTAGATTTTCCCAATGCAGTTGTGTCACTTTACCCTCACAGGAGCAGTATATGAGAGTTCCCATTACTCCATGTCTTTGCCAACATGGGTACTTACATCTATTTATTTTAGCCATTCTGTTGGTTATGCAGCCTATAACATTTTGGCCTTAATTTGCATTTCCATGATGACTGATCATGAAAGAAAATTCACATATTAAGGCAAGACAAGAAAAATGTAACAACAAAATTTATCTTTGCCCACTGAAGCCTCCTCCCTCCCCTCTAATGTGCATTATGCATTAACCAGAACTCCCCATTGCAGAAATATCTGCTCAAACATAAGGATCACTTTTTATCTTTCTGGCATCAACTATATGACTCCATAGAAGATAACACTCCTTTCTCAAGCCTATAAGGGGTCATGATCACCCACCAATAGCCTTGTACCTACAGACATTTTTGGTGGACTTCAATGTCAAATGCAAATACATCACTTCCTTTAAAGATAGTGACTGGTACAGAGCACATGGGCCGGCCAACCTGGGTAGACACGGGGCCCCACCTAATGGAAGTTCTTAGCTTAAATACTTACTTAGGGCTTTGTTAATGTTACCAGCTGTATTGCTTGTCTTCTGCCTCTTTCACAAGATGCAATAGATGCAATTGGTTCACAAGAACCAAAAGGTTCTTGCATTACCTAATATGTGACTGAGCTTCAGATAAAATGAATCATGATTAGGTGACTTGAAATGATTGACCAAACATACAGCCTTATAAGATGGGTGATTGTAACAGTGTAACTCTAGATAAGGGAAGAAGCAGCAAGAGGCTGCTGGACCTTATTTCCTGGACCATAGCAGACGAGCAAGGCAGGTGGTCCACAGGCTTTGGGCTGCTGTCAGCAGAGCCTCTCAACAAAATCCTCACCTGACCTGGAGATGAGCACTCCTAGTGCCTTGGGGCACAGGAGTCCTAAAAGGGCTCCCAAACTTTGGTTGAGATCAAAATCAAAAGGGAATGGGCTGCCACATAAAGAATGCTGCCCACCATCCAGTTCTAGAAGAATCAAGTCTTTGGCCACTGCAGTTGCCAAAGTTCACTGCACCCTGAAAGGAAGTCAGGACAAAGGTCAGGATGAGGCCCCCTGTGCTCTGGGGGAACTGGCAGAGCCAGACCTCAGATAACAGCTAGATGTCCTCAGGAGAAGAATTTTATGAACCTAGATTCTTACATCTTCCCATACCTACAAAAGCACCAAAACAGTTTACTAAAATGTCTGTTCCTGTGACCAGCAGCAACCTTCTACTGAGATGTGTGCTTGATTGTACTTCCTTTCTTCACCAAAATCACATATACACTGACCTCCAACTTACCTCTTGGGAACAGTCCTCAGAGATCTCTGAGAGACTGTCTCTCAGGTTACAATCTTCAGTTTGGCTGGTATAAAAATTTCCATTTCTTTCTTTGATTGACTACTGATTACTTTTTTGTCCACACCGATAAAATGGCCTACCTTTTCAGTTGCTTATGGGCCATTTGGAGGTCCTCTTTTATGAAGAATTTGTTCAATTTTTTTACTCACTTTTTTCTCTTGGGCTGCCTGTATTTTTGCTTTTTCAATTGACTTGCAGGAGCTCGTTAAGGATTTTAGATGTAAATCCTTTGTCAGACATTTGTACTGTGAATGCCTTGCCTTTTCACTCTCATAATGGTGTCTTTTGAAGAATAGAGCTTCTTAATTTTAACATGAAGCCACTTATCATTTTTTCTTCTATTGTTATTACTTATGTACTGTTTAAATTTTTTTTCTTAGTTCAGTATCATCAAAACCTTCCTCTATTTATTTCCCTACAAGCTTTATTTTTTAATCTCTCCCAAAGAGATGTGAAATTTATCAGGAATTGGGTTTTGTGGATGGTGTTCAAATCCATTTCGTCTCCCATGCAGGTAGCCCGGGAACCCAGAACTGTTTGCTGCAGAGAACTTTCCCCACCTCACTGCCCTACAGAAGTGCTTTTGTTTTAAATCAGACATGTGCATGGGTCTGTTCTCTTGATCAATCGATCTGTTCTGAATTTTCCAAATTAAAAGTGATTTTTTTGGGTCCATCCACTCATTGCACAGATACAAGTTTATGAAGAGAGAGGAATTTTCTGTAATGAAGAAAAAATGGAATCGGATTTGAGGTCTGTTGGTGATACTTTGAATATGCCGAGAAAGTGGAAATAACCCAGTTTTGAGGCATGTTGCTATTTTTACCTCCTGAGAATCTGTGATAAGGTCGTAACTGACAGAAAAGAATTGGGTCAGGGGAATGCATCTGTTTGTCTGTCTGCACATTTATTTTGGGAAGATGACTGGTATGGCCTAGAGGATGAGTATAACTTGTCCACAGGCTGTATCTGCTTCTCACCGTCTTGGACAGCGAGATGCTGTAAGTAGTAAGTAAGATGTAGATGAGTAAGTCATCTAACTGATGGGTAGCGATGACCAAAAAAGCCTGTGCTCTGATTAAATTTCAGCAAATGTGTTCCCACCTGGATAACAGGAGGAAAGTGAAAAACAAAACAGCCAGGTCCTGTGCTCGCCATGAGGGGAAAAGAAGGCAGTAAAATCAAAAGAGCTGAGGCATTCCAACCATACATCGCTGGAGGCATTCTAAGGGGCCATAAAAGTTTTTTTACAGACTGCTAAAAATTTCCTCCAGAATTTGACTAAAAACCACCCAGAAATTTCTGAGAAAGTGTAGAAATCATGACACTTAGAACATGGTACTCATTAAGAGTGTATACAATTCTAGAGTCAACTTAGATGATTTTAAAGTGATATTTCAATAAATTGATGTATGTTTATTAAAAAAAACCCCTAAAGCCATAAGATGCTTACTCTACAGCCTGTGGGCTGCTGCTTAGGTTTAATTAGATATGACATTTATGATCAGTTGGCACACATAATGAGCATTTGGTAAAGCACTAAGGTTAAGCTATTAGAAATATAGTCATTATTTTTTACGGAAATCTGTACCTTTTCAGTCGGCTCTCTCTGGCTGTCTCTGTCTGTCTGTCTGTGGTATATATACATGCTGGATGTTTTCAAATGACTTGGGGAAATGTGAAAGGATTCTCAGAGAGCAAAGGACAATCTTTGTGTTCCCAGACTGAAGTAAGGAACAGATGCCAGGAGCTGAATGAGAGCACAGTGCTGAACGGAAGAGGAAGCCTTTAAATCTTATTTTTAAATGAGGCGCAACGCAGAATGGGGCGCCTGTTTTAAGAAAATCAGAGCCTGCAGTGGCAGGGGCGGGCCTGCAGGATCAGGGCGCCTCAGAGAATTCGGGGATTGGGGAGGGTCTTAAGGAGGACCTTCAGCCTGTTTGGTAATCAGCGGTACCCAGGCTCGCCTGAGAAGGAAGATCTGGGGCCAGAAATGACTTTAGAAAAATCTCACCTCCAGGGCTAATCAGCAGTGAGTGGATTTGCGGAATACTGCATAGACATGACAATACTCAGATGCTCCTTAAGAAATTTTGTAGAACTTCCTATCTCTTTCCCCCTGACATAAGAGAAAGGAATTATCAAAAACTGGCCTTGTATATGGCCAAGCCATCTTTCCAGGGAAAGCTTGGGGTACCTGGTGGGTGGGGGTGGCTGCCAGGCGTGTCTGGAAGCTCACTGGGTTGGGGGTGGGGCTCTCCTGCTCTTTTTAACTCAAAAGGGGGCTTCCCTGGTGGCTCGCGGTAAAGAATCTGCCTGCAGTGCAGGAGACCAGGGTTCCATCCCTGGGTGGGGAAGATCCCCTGGAGAAGGAAATGGCAGCCCACTGCAGTATTCTTGCCTGGAGAATCCCATGGACGGAGGAGCCTGGTGGGGCCGCAAAGAGCCCAGACACCACTGCCCCACGAACCCTTTCAGTTCACTTAAGTCAAAAGGGAGGGATGTAACTCAATTCTTGTTTAAGGAGGGAACTGACAAAGCAGAGATGATCTGGTTCTCAAACCAGAGCTCAAGGCCGCCCGCCAGTCTCAGTTTGTATTTTTAGGGAATATGTAAAATATGGCCATTTTAGGGCTTCCCAGGTGGCGCTAGTGGTAAAGAAGATGCCTGCCAGGGCCGGAGACATGAGACACGGGTTTGATCCTTGGGTCGGAAAGATCCTCTGGAGGAGGAAATGGCAACCCATTCCAGTGTTCTTGCCTGGAGAATCCCATGGACAGAGGAGCCTGGCGGGCTACGGTCCATGGGGTCACAGAGTCGGAGACGACTCAAGTGACTTAGCACGCAGGCACACATGGAGATTTTACGTGCATCTGTGCAGCGGTTTTGTGTGAAGTTAAATCTACTTTTCCCTGTCTCCCTACCTGAACCTGCACCTCCTTGGGCTGCTCTCAGCCAAGGCACCTCCAAGGGGTGACGGGCTTGCATTTCCCATTCTGTGCCAGGCGGGCAGAGAGCAGCTTGGCGCTCTGCAGGGCGGTGAACGGCGCAGGCAGGCCCTTTCTTAGAAGAGTTGGATAATACAATGAGGAAAGCTCTAAATGGAGAAAGGAGGCTTTGACGGAGTGCTGGGGCTGAAGGAGAGCTTGGTGATGCGGCGCCCAATCCGGCCCCGAGGATGGACGGGACCGGGGGACCATCCGCTCCCCTTGGAGGGGCCTCTGCCAAAGTGCCCGCCGTGGCTGGAGGTGTCTGCCAAGGCCCAGCCCCGTGCATAATGGGGGTGTTTGTCTTTGCGAAACATTTTGGGTTCTCCTGCTGGGGTTTCCAGGGCATGAGAATTTCCAGTCCTGGAAAAGGAATAAACCCCAGTCCTCTGCCTTGCCAGAAAGCTGGCCGCCCCCAGCGTAGCGAGGCTTTGTTTTGTAGCTCAGAGATTTGTCTTTGATCCAAGCCAATGGAACAAAAGCTGATTATCTTACCTTTAAATAGAGGGATTTCAGCAGAAACACTGAAGCGTCAGGGGGAGGGGAAGTGGGAGGCAGCCAGGACACCCCTCCGCGCGTCCGGGGGCGCCCAGCCAGAGAGGAAGCCAGGGGAAGAACAGGGGCGCACAGAAGCCCCGTATTGCAGACCCCGAGGCACCCCCCGCCCCTTCTCGAATTTATAGAAAAGTAGACTGTGATGAAGCAGGCGCATTCATTCATCTGAGAGAAGGAGCCCCACTTTCTCAGCTGAGAGTTTAGGGCTTGTGCATTTATAGACCATCCAGCCAAGCTGGCTCCTGGCGACCTTTCCTCCCGTTCACAATCTGGCTCCAGTACTGCGCTTTGCTTCAGGAAGAAGCCCGACAGGTTTTGGATCTCAGCAAATCAGAAGGATGCCTTGTCATCAAAAAAGGAGGCTCACAACCCTGTGAAGGAAGCCACAACCCCAGGGGGTCTGTTCAGTTGAGAGAGAAGTTACAGTTTTTCTAACTTCAACCTGGAACCTGCTTGTGTCAGTAAAACCTTAAAAAAAAAAAAAAAAAGACTTCCTTTTGTGATATTGAAAAAGTTACTTCTCTGAGCTTCAGGTTTTCTATCTGGCAAACACTTCTTACTTGCAAAGCTTGGAATAGCTATTAAAATTTCTTACAACCTCTGAATTCTAAAAGATGAGCTGATATACACACACCCAATTGACTTACAATTATGATTGAAAATATGTAAACTTGTCCTGTGTATATGTTAATGCTAACAGTTGTTCACCATTTATTGAGAATTACATTTTAGGCATAGCACTAATCCTTAAATATCATGTCTTTTCATCTCTAGAGCATTCCTATGTGCCAGATTCTCAGTCTCTCAGTTGTGTCTGACTCTTTGGGACCCCATGGACTGTAGCCAACCAGGCTCCTCTGTCCATGGGATTCTCCAGGTAAGAGGACTGGAGTGGCTTGCCATTTCTTCCTCCAGGAGATCATCCTGACCCAGGGGTCTGAATCTCCTGCCTTGGCAGCTGGATTCTTTACCACTGAGTTGCCTGGGAAGCCCCATAGCATGCCCAGGGGCAGATACTATAATTGCCATTCATGAGCAATAAAGCTGAAGCCCTAAAATTTATATACCCTACACCTGTCCATAGAGTATGTGGTAGATTGAATCTTGAGATTCAAATCTTAAGATTCCAGAGCTTGCCCCACTTCTCACAATATTGTACTCACTGAAAATTCCTATACCTCATTTGTTCCTAGTGTTTGCATGGCTTACCTCTGCAAGGGGTAGTCCATGATGGCAGGCACAATTTTAAAAACCCACACACTCTGGGCTCATATATATATATATATATATATATATATATATATATACACATATTCATATATATATATGAATGTGAAAGTGAAAGTGTTAGTCACTCTATTGTGTCCGACTATTTGCAACCCCATGAACCGTAGTCCTCCAAGGCTCCTCTGTCCATGGAATTCTCCAGGCAAGAATACTGGAGTGGATTGCCATTTCCTTCTCCAGGAGATCTTCCTGACTCAGTGATGGAAGCCAGTTCTCTCGAGTTGCAGAAAGATTCTTTACCATTTTAGCCACCAGGGAAGCCTTTTATATATATATATGTATATATATATAATTTGTTATATATATATATATGTACAATTTGTTATATATATATACACACACTCTCTTGGTTCAAGAGTGAGACTCCTGGTCCATGATTAACAGATCCAGCCAGCCTCGTGGTACACTCAGCAAACTGGGGGGAGTGAGGATTTTTGTCTTTTTTTCTGTCCAAATGGTGACACAAGAACGTTCCTCAGGAATCTCTGTCTTGAGTAACAAACTCCCTTCTTTTGAAATCCCAGGCCTTGTGCCCAGAGTGGACATATTCCCCAATAAAGGTGGAAGTGACAACTCTGAAGCAAGGATACTTGGTAAAATGATTTTAAAACTGACAAGAAAATGCAGCTCGAAGCAGCCCAGCAAGTTCAAAGAAAGTCCACACTGGAGGGATGCACAGAGGCGGCGTGATGAACTCAGCGCTGCTGACACCACACTGCAGGGAACAGAGGAAGGCTCTGGGTGAGTTTTAACAGTTTCCTGGCCCTTTTTTTTGCATTTTCTTGATTCACTGTGTACCATTACACTTTTTATGATGCTTTGTTTCTTTTATGAACCAGGCGTTAAATTCAAATTACATCTTGAATGCGATTTACTCAGCGCGCATCTCATGGTGAGAATATCTCATTATCCCAGCTCATATTTCTAATGTAGATGAATGACCCATGCTGAATGGCAAGTTCAGAAAGACCCAATCCTGTAGATTCTGTCACCCCAAAATACCTTGTGTCAAAGTCATTTTTGATTTTAATGTATTTCTCATTGCTGGGCAGTTTTGGGAAAGGACTTGAAAAATATTAATGTGTCTGTACATTTCCCAAAGTAATAAAATTGATAAAGAGACTCTGTTCAGCCCCAAGCCATAATTTAATATTTCACTGTTGATTACTGACACCACAGTTTCAATGGAGCTTGTGTTTGTATCACATGGGGTATAAATGGTGTTTCAAGTTTCTGCCAGAAATTCTTATAAATCCCTCCTCGACTTGCACTGAATCTCCAATTGGGTGGTCTGTCACTCCCCGCCCCACCCCCACCCCCTTGTTTCCCTGCTGGATTGTCAAGGAGAAGGCAAATTAGTGTGGAAGCAGGAAGACTTTATTTGCCATTAATTTAAAATGAAGTTCACTCCATTTTCTTCATCAGCAGATAAACATTTTGCAACCTTTTTAAAAGTGCAAAGGCCATCTTCTCACTGGAAGGTCTCCTGCAATTCTTACAAGCCCTCCACATTTGAACAGAAGGTTTATTATGATTTTTTTTTTTTTAATTTTCACCCTCTTATGTTCCTCTCTGTATGAGGTTAAGATTTATTTTCTCTAAGAATATAAAGGTTTAATAGGTAAAACAGAAAGATAGTATTTTTTAAAATGATAGCTGTAATTTATAATTCAAAGGGATTAGAATGATTTGGGTTTAAAAAGAAAGTTAAAAATTAAAACTGATATTTTCATGTCAGTGTTGGTGGTATCTTAGGTTACCTGTACATTTTGTTTCACTATGTATATCCATTATGAAGTAAGACACTACTAAAATTCTTGGGCCCATTCTATTTCACTCAGCACCCATTAATGATTTTATACCTGAAACTGTTTAGTCCATAAGTTGCCAATAGCCACATGACAATTTTGAATAAAAAAGATGTAGTTTTTGATTTTATATGTCAAGGGTGAAATTTAGTCCTTTGCCTCACAGGTCCTGAGAGTCCATGGGAGTGAGAGGTAAGAAGCAAATGAAATCAGGAAGAAAACTGTTGAATGTGGGATGAGCTTAATCATTTATGTTTGGAATGTTTCCAAATTTGAACATTGACTGTAGTTCATCTTTTTATTCTTCCATGCTTTTCTTCATCCAACACCCATTTGTGGATGCCTGTGGGGTGCCAATGACAGGTCTCAGTACTGGAACGCAGAATTAACCAACATGTAAGGCTCAGGGTGGGTTTCCCAGGTGGTACAGTGGTAAAGAATCCACCTGTTAATGCAAGAAACATGGGTTCTAGCCCCAATCAGAAAAATCCCCCAGAGAAGGAAATGACAACCCACCCCAGTGTTCTTGCCCGAAAAGTCCCATGGACAGAGGAGCCTGGTGGGATGCAGTTCACCAGGACGCAGCTTAGTGACTAAACAAGATTAAGGTGCAGCCAAGTCTGCCCAGAGCTTCTGACCCAACTGCAAGGAGTGAAGGTTCAACCGAAAAGTCAGGGGTAAGAGTTCACAAAAAGTCTTGCCTACTTTTGAAACCAACAGCAAATTTGGGGGTTCCCCAAACCCCCCCCACATTCAGTAGCTTGAAAAGATTCACAGGACTCATTGGAGCTGCTGTGCTCATGGCCATGTCTATGATAAGAACGGGTATGTTAAAATCAGCCCAAGGAAGGGATGCACAGGGCAGTTTAGTGAGGTTCCGAATGCAAAGCTTCCATTGTCCCCGGGACGTGTGACTCTCTGCATGGACTTGTGATCATATACGTGGGGGGCTGGCAACCAGAAAGGCCACCTGAGCTTTACTGTCCAGGGTTTTCTGTGGGGCTTCATTGTGTGGGCATGAGTGACTGGCCAGTTGCCCGTATGATTAAACTCAGCCTCCAGCATCTCTCCTTTTTGGAGGAGGTTCAAGGGGCCAGCATCAGCTTCCCCAATGGCTCAACCAATAAAGAATCTGCCTGCAGTGCAGGAGACGCAGGAGATGCAGGTTCAATCCCTGTGTCGGGAGGATCCCCTGGAGGAGGAAATGGCAAGCCACTCCAGTATTCTCGCCTGGAGATTTCTATGAACAGAGGAGCTTTGTGGGCTATAGTCCATGGAGTTGCAAAGAACCAGGCACAACTGAGTGTGTAGGCAGACCTACAACTTGGTTGCTCTCTGTGAGGGGTCAGCAAGAGCTACCTTGTTAGCATAAAATAAAGTAGCAGACCAAGGGGTCGCTCTGAATGACTAAGACATTTCTATCACTCGACAATTTGGAAGGGATTAGAGGTGACTGCCAAGGGACTGGGTGGTAAGACCAGGCCTTTCTTCGTCCTTTTCACCTGGCTGCAGAGAGCAGTAAGCAAATCAAAGTTCCAGCTCACGTGGCGTGCCTGCTTTGCTGGAGACACACAGTAAGTCAAGTAGGAAAATATGTTGTACCTCTGGACACGCTAGTGGGTAAGAGAAAAACAGAGAAGGGAGCGGAGGCAGAGAGTATCTAGGTGGTGCGTGGTGACAGTGAGATCCAAGACAGCCCTCCATGAGAAGGAAATATCTGACCAGTACCAGAAGGGGGTGAAGAGGAGAGCCAGCTGGACACCAGACACCGGGGGAAGGACATTCCAGGCCGGGAGGACAGCCTCGAAAAGCACTGAGTCAGAAATGTGCTTACATGTTCTGGGAACAGCACCACAGAAATGGGGTGAGAAGGAGGGTCTGGGAAACAAAGTCAGATGTGTGGAAGCAACATTGTGGGGTCTCACAGGCCATTGTCATCTGGTCCAAGTGATACGGGAAACTACAGGAGGGCTTTAAGAAGTGAGACACTCCAAGATACATGCACCCCAATGATCTCTGCAGTGCAATTTACAATAGCCAGGCCATGGAAGCAACCTAAGTGCCCATTGACTGATAAATGGATAAATTGTGGTACACATGTTCAATGGAATATTACCCAGCCATGAATAAGAGTGAAATAATGCGATTTGCAGCAACATGGATGATCGAGAGATGATCATACTAAGTGAAGTAAGTCAGGCAGACATGATATCACTGATATGTGGAATCTTTAAAAAATAACACAGGTGAACTTACAAAACAGAAACAGACTCACAAACTTAGAAAACAAAATCATGGTGATCAAAGGGGAGAGATGGGAGAAGTGATAAATTAGGAGTTTGGGACTAACGTATAGACCCTATCTACACAAAATAATCAACAAAGACCTACTGTGTGGAACCATACTCAATATTCTGTAATAATCTATATGGGGAAAGAATCTGAGAAAGGTAGAAGTATAGCCAGTGAACCAGTGAAGTTGTTCAGTCATGTACAATTCTTTGCGATCCCATGGACTGTAGCCTAACAGGCTCCTCCATCCATGGAATTTTCCTGGCAAGAGTTCTGGAGTGGGCTGCCATTTCCTTCTCCAGGGGATCTTCCCAACCCAGGGATTGAACCCAGGTCTCCTGCATTGTAGGCAGACGTCTTACTGTCTGAGCCACAAGGGAAGCCCCAAGAAGTATATACATGCATAACCAAATTACTTTTCTGTACCCCTAAAATTAACACAACATTGCAAGTCAAATATACTCCAATATAAAAAAGTAAATTAAAAAAAGAAAAATGTGACTATGAATAAAAAACTACAATGAGTCATGACCCTTTGGCACTCTATTGAGAGCAAATGAGAGGGAGCCCTGGTGAACACAGGACCCCAGGAAGGCAGACATTGCTATCCCCTACAAGGGATTTGGATGTACGAAAATACCAGCGTTTTACACATTTGGGGGAAAATTCAGTGGGAAGTAGTAAATGCGGGAGCACTGGCCTCACGTAGGTGAGAGGGTGAAAGCCTGTGCTTAGTGAGAAGAGTTACCTTGTGCTCAGAGGAAGGTGATTGCTTGTTCACAAGAACAGGGGCCAAGACAGAGGACATGTGGGACACGCCGGAAAGAAAACCACAGCAGATACAAATGGTGTCTGCTCTGCGCCAGGTGCTACTTATGTGTTTTACACATATCAACTGCTTTAATTCTCCCTATCTAACTCCCAATGAGAAGATACTGTTCTCTCCATTTTACAAATGAGAAGTTAGGTACAGAGTAATTAAATACTTAGAGTAAGACTTCCCTATCTAGTGGGGGCAGGATAGAAGTAGGCAGGTTAGCTTGAGTCTGGACGCTTCAACCAGCATAGCACGACACCTGAAGAGAGATGGGTCGCTGCGATGGTGGAGCCTGTGGAAGTCTTCTAGTCAATTTTTCCACGTAAGCAAGAATTAAGACTATTGGATTAGAAGGAGGGTATGACAGCCAGTGAGATTTGAGGACAGACAGTAAGATATGAAGCAATAATCTGGAAGAGTGGGAGAGGGGATGGATAAGGAATATAATGGTATAGCTAGCCTTTATTAAGGGCACACCTGAGGTTAGTGATTATAGATTTCAAATATTAGTCAGCGTAGAGGTATATTTTTCTCCAGCTGCGTTCAGTGGCCGATGTGTAGACACAAGAGGGAACAGCTTGGGTTAGTCATTGTTTGGTTTAACCTAGAGGAGAAGGGGATGGAGGGTGAACTATAACAACTGCAGCGGAAGATGAGATGGCTGGATGGCATCCCTGACTCAATGGACATGAACTTGAGCAAACTCAGAAGATAGTGAAGGACAGGGAAGCCTGGCTTGTCGCAGTTTATGGGGTCACAAAAGTCGGACACAACTAAGTGACTGAACAACAATAATAATTGCTTACGAAATTAAAGCTGAATGAGCAAGGAAAAAAGCAGAAGGGTGAGAGGAAGAGGAAACATAAAAAAGATGGCTTGTGGGTCTTGGTTGGGAAAAGTGAACACATCGGGTAGGGCTCCCTCTGGTGAAGAGATTGATTTTAAAAAGTGAGGGTGTCTGGGGAGTAGGATGCTTGATATTGAGAATGTAGAAAGATGGCTGTTGTTGTCAGGACAAAGCCTGGGGGTTGGCAATGGGACTGAGTTGGCTAGAGTGTACCAGTGAAGGTCATCTGAGAGTGGATCACAGATCTGAGAGGTTGGGAGGATCTTCCAGCTGAGTTTCAAAGTCGCCGGGAATCAAGTGCTCAGGGAACCGAGAGTCAGGAGCCAACTCTTTGAGGAAGAGGAGACAGTCCCTGGGATATGAGAGATGCGGCCACTGCAGTGGGTGGTATTGTCACCTAGGACATGGGATTCTAAGCTGGAACCTATGGATCAGAAGTCACTTTCTGCATCTCTTTGGAGCATCTGCTCTGTAGCATCTATCTGGTAAGTTTCGAGTCAGCTATAAAGAGAAGCTATTTTCCTGGATTTGCAGACCTCTTGGGACACAGCTGTTTTATGGGACCCTCCTCAATGTGATTTGACTCTCTTTCACATATTGATCAGCAGTGTAGCCATACACTCATTTCTGTCACCAAACCCAGAGAGAGCTCTTATTTGCTGAACATTTTTCATATGGCACTTTTCTGGAATACCTTCTAAGGATGCATATTCCAAACCTGGGTGAGAAATCATGATAACATACTGGAGCAATTTGAGCCACTATCAATATTCAAAAAGCTTGATGGAAATCATATATCTACCCAAAAAAGGATTGCTTAAGTTTTAGGACTATTATCAACTGAAAAGGATTTTCCAGAATGAAAACACATGAATCACTTATGAAAACACAGATTTGGGAGGACTTGGGTCAGGTTTCCTTACTGTATTAATCCAGTTATAACCGTCAGTGAAGGGCTAGCCCTGTAAGGAAATTCTGATTATAAACAAGTAATGCAGAATGGAAAACAAGCCGAGGTTAGTTCTCCAATATCAGCCATAGTCATGGAGACTTTCAGCTCACTCAACCTACAAATGACAAATAGGTTTCATTTTGCACAGCTGCTCATTAATAGTTTCTGTTGAGTTCTGTGTTTGAGTGTCTGTTGATTCTGATGTCAGGCCTGATCTCAACGTGATTGTGCTGTGATCAATTAGCAATGCCTGTCCTGGTGACTTTACCTAATTTGATCAAAGGCATTCTCTCTCTCTCTCTCTTTTTTTTTTTTTTTGCTTCATTTAGGGAACTGTATAAACTAAAGAGGAAATTGATAAGAACATTGATTCAGATACATTAAAAAAGTTTTGCAAAAGTCACATTGAAAATTCATCATAAAGTAAGGACAACTATTTGTTCAGAGTATCATGGATCTCCTAGGACCAGGCATTCTCAAAGTCATGTCCTGGGGGAGTTTTAATAGAAGGAGAGGAGGAGAAGGACCAGAGGAAGTTTTAATAGAAGTAGCACTACGTGTGAATCAGAAAAACTGGACTCCATCCCATGTTCAGTCACTATTAACCTACTGCTCAGAGTAAATTTTGCAGAATTTAAGTTTTTGATTTTTTGAAGGACACCTTTGTGCTAGATCACCTTACAATGATTTCCAGCTTTAAAAAGATCAAAACAAGAGAAACAAATGTCACACACTCCAAGAGAGTGACACCTGATGTTTCTCTTAAATTCTCCATCATTTATATCACTAGGTAGAGGCAACTTATTTTTTCTTCACACACATCCATTGGCCTTTAGATTAATATGATCGCATTGCTTCATTTCTGCCTCACCTTTTTATTTTATTCTTTTAAGAATTTAAGATAATTATGAAGAGGTCCAGGGTTGGAAAGCGAAGGGAACTTCCTCTGAAACTACATACACTGTGTAAGAAACTTATTTATTTTTAATGTATTTTTTTTGCCGCACCACGAGGCATGTGCATGGCATCTTAGTTCCTCAACCAGGGATCAGACCCGTGGACCATGGAGTGGAAGGGTAGAGTCTTAACCACTGGACCACCAAGGAAGTCCCAAGAAACTTTTCTTTCTTTGTATTTCATTCAATCCGTTCAGTGAAACAGATCTTATCGTACTGTTACCCACATTTTAGAGATGACGTTACAGAGGTGGAGCGAGGTTAGATAACTTCTCTGAGAACACACTGCTGGAGAGCAAAGAGTAGTTTTCAACTCTGGTCTCTGCCGTATAGAAAATGCTCTTTCTGCAGTACTGTGCCGCTCTACCGAATCACGAGCTTTTGGCCTGAAAGGCATGAGTTCCAAAGTTGGTACAGTACTTCAGAAAGCTGTTTGATATCCCTCTTAAATTCCAGGCTGGCCTTATGTTATGCAGCTAGGTGTTTTTCCGTGAGGGCTCTGTATTCTGTATGCTGAAATACAAGAATTTGGAACACGCGTCACTGAGGTATGCCTCCTCGTCATGTGAAAATGCCTGTTGCTCTAATTATCACATCTGAGATTTTTCCAAGTGGTGGGCTGTGAGCTTTTGCAAGTCATCGCAGGGAAGATGTTTTCTGAGCGGGCTCCCAGGGAGTGCAGTCATTAGCTCCTGTACCACACAAGGGTCTTTTGAAGCTCTCCTGCAGGAAACTGGAGAGTGGTTCAATGAGCAAATGCAAATAGCATTTGCTGCCAAACTATAGAATTCCTCTGGGGGAATCTTGGGTGATAACAAAACAACTTTGAACTTCAGCAAAGTACATTGTGGAAGAAAGGCTGTTTATCACTCCACACTTTGGCTTGCTACAGCAGGGGAGGGTTTTGACTTTCCTCTTTCCTCCCCGTTAAGAAAATAATTGAGGCTAATTTCATTCTTCCACATAAACTACAGGGCTGTTTAGTTCTCTGTTTGAGTTCTGGGATGAAGGTAGTGGGAGGAACTTCTGAGGCAGTAAACAAGACATTTTCTGGCTCTTCTTGGTGGGGCACATCAACAAGGGGCTTTGGCGATGAAACGAGAGCCGAGGAGGAAGATACTAACAAGCCGTACCCCGAAACGACAGTGCAGATGAAATGAGTCTCAGGCCATTATTTCTGAGTTTCCTGTGCAAGAGCTGGCCTCTGATATAAGCAATCTTCTGTTTTAAAATTTAGTTTATTTGGCTTTGCCAGGTCTAAACTGCGGCACGAAGAGGCCTCATCGCACCAGGCAGGAGACGGTTCCCCAGCTAGGGGTGGAACCCAGGCCCCCTTCATTGGGACCACATAGTCTTTGCCACTGAACAACCAGAGAAACCCTGTTGAGGAGCTCTCAACAGTCATGCCCGAGCATCAGGGTGTTTTTATGAAGAGGAAGGCATCACAGCCTCGAGAGATAATGTAGGCTTGATCAGAAATGCAAGGGATGCGCAATTTTGTCACTTCCAGTTCTCAGTCATGTCCCACCTAGGAGGGAGCATGTCTTCAAATTCCAGGAACAGCCGCAGCAGCTCTTTATTTACCTGCTTCTCGGGGGCTGTTGTGCTGGCCCTCAGAACAGACACCCAGTCCACACCTTCAGGGCAGGAACTTCGAGGTGAGAACCAGATATCTTCAGAAGCCAGTCCATTCATTGAATATTCACTGGAAGGACCGATGCTGAAGCTGAAGCTCCAATACTTTGTGCACCTGATGCGATGAGCCAACTCATTGGAAAAGACCCTCATGCTAGGAAGGCTTGAGGGCAGTAGGAGAAGGGGATGACAGAGGATGAGATGGCTGGATGGCATCGTCGACTCGGTGGGCATGAGTTTGAGCAAACTTCGAGAGATGGTGAAAGCCAGAGGATCCTGGCGTGCTGCAGTCCATGGGGTCAGAAAGAGTCAGACACAAGTGAGCAACTGAACAACAGAAATGCAGAACCTTGGTCCTTATCCCAGACGGAGTGCCTCAGAATCTGCTTGTTAACACGAGTCTGTGCATCTGACGAGCACTGAGCTGACTTTCTTTACTTGCTGGGAACCAACACAGCTACCTTTAGAGTTTCCAGAATATTTTCTAAAATATGCATTTCCTCTGTGTGTATGTGCTACTGCTCCTTACAATCATTATAAATATGCTGTGAGAAACCGTGAAACCTTCTAGTACAATTCACCGAATCCCTCTGAGGAAGGTCTCCACCTATATATAGTAAGGATCAAGGACAAGTCTCACTAAACATTGGCATCTCTCATAACTGCCCTGAGGAAATTCACTTCTAATAGCCTCGGACGAGGCAACGGAGATTGAGTCTCTGTCCCTGCAAAGCAAGACTGACAGGAGTTTCTTAGTTCTTCTTACATACTGCTTTAGGGGGGTGGCAGGGCTCGCGGGAGATGGGGAGACTCAGGAGAACATCTCCTGACACCGTCTCTAGAGGCAATTGCTTTTCTTATTTCTATCTTTTTTATTGCAGTATAGCTGCTTTGCAAAGTTGTGTTAGCTTGGACGGTACAGTGAAGTGAATCCGCCATAAATATACATGTGCCCCCTCTTCCACGTCCCCCATCCCACCCCTCAAGGTCATCACAGCACCCCAAGCTGAGCTCCCTACGCCGTATGTCAGCATCCCACTGTTGTCTGTCTCACACCTGGCATCGTATATATGTCAATATCACCCTCCGATTCGTCCCACCCTCTCCTTCCCCTGCACCCATGTCCACACGACAGTTCTCTATGTCTCTGTCTCTCTTCCTGCCCTGCAAATAGGTTCATCTGTACCATTTTTCTAGATTTCACATGTAGGTATTAACATACAGTATTTGTGTTCCTTTTTCTGACTTACTTGCCTCTGTATTGGAGAAGGAAATGGCAGCCCACCCCAGGATCCTTGCCTAGAGAGTCCTGTGGACAGAGGAGCCTGGTGGGCTGCTGTCCATAGGGTCGCCTAGAGTCGGACACAATGGAAGCGACTTAGCATGCATGCATGCATACCTCTGTATGACACACTTTAGGACTTAGAGGCAATATTAATATCAACAGCAAATACTCTCCAAGTTACATTGATGACTCCCCAGTGAGGCACCCGGGGCTGATGAGCCTAACAGGGTTTTGCACAAGAACAAGGTGGGTCATGTTTTCGGACCCTGTAGGAAAGTACCCACACTGTCTTTGCAGAAGGCAGTGGAAAGCAGGTGCCTGGGCTCTGCTGAATCTGTGAGCATCCGAAGGTCCTTTGGTCGTGTCACTTGAGCCCAGGATCCCTCCCCTGGATCTGTGCCTCCCAGCTGGCAAGAATCGGAGAAGCCAGGAGACCCTGCCCTGGCTTGATCAGTCTCCTTCCAGAAGACAAACACCACTGCCAACTGGAAGCAAAATTCATTAACCTCAGACCACAACCAACGAGGCCACGGTGACCTTGCAGCCAAGGGAACGGAACGTCCTCTGTTTACCTAATATTCCCCATGGCTTCAAGCTAATAAGCCATTCTTTACGGTTGGTCCTAAACCTTCACCAATGGTATCCTGATTTATACAGTGGTTCCCCAGCTTCCCTTGAGGTGACTGTACTTTGGTGCCGTGTGAAGTGATCCATATCTCTGCTGTTTCTAATCCATTTGCAAAACCATTTATGAGCTGATTGGGGAGGAAAGGTGGCCTGTAAATGCCTGGCAATTATAATGACTGTGATGTTTGTGAGTGATAAAAAATAAGTAGGCATCCCAGCCAGGCAAATGCTTTTGTTTCTTTTCTCAAACACTCTCAGACCAACCGATATTTCAAAAGGAGAGCTCCCCCTAGAAAGCTTGATGTCCTATTTGCCAGGGCTAATCAACATAGGAAACACACGTTGGTCTAAAAGGGATGACAGTTATGTGTCGATGAGCTTTGTTTGCTCTAAATTAGTAGTTATTTTGGTGTCTTTGGATGTGAGGTTTGGCGTGTATGTCACTGTTTAGTTGCTAAGTCCTGTCCGACTCTTTGTAACCCCATGGACTGTGACCTGCCAGGCTTCCCTGTCCATGGGATTTCTCAGGCAAGAATCCTGGAGCGGGTTGTCACTTCCTTCTCCAGGGGATCTTCCTGATGCAGATTCAGGAGTCAAACCTGCATCTCCTGCATTGCAGGTGGATTCTCTACCACTAAGCCAGCAGGCATCCCTTCCTGAAGACAACACACTGTTCTATTTAGATGTCCTGGAATCAAAGACCGCTGAACACTTGGCTCTTAAAATTACAGTATTTGTATAGAGAACAATTACAGTATTATAGGTGTCTGAAAGGATTTTTGCTTCATTTCTGAAATATCACTCTTCTGCTATTCACTTTGCAGCCGTGGGTCAAGACAGGCTGGAGTAGAAGCCTTGAACGCAGATAGGAACCAGTGCAGTGGGCTTTTGTGATTGCCGGTAATTCCGCTAATCGTTAACTGCTTCTGAGGCCGAAATCTTCCTCTCTGTCTGTCTTTCCTTCTTCCCCGTGCATCTCCAGAGTCCATTTACTCTATTATTTCCCTTCAAATGCAATCTCACTCTCTTTGTAGGAGCGGGGGCAACTCAGTGGAGGTGGAGGGAGGAGAAATGCTCTGGAGTCCTAGGGTTGTGCTGCTGAAATCTCATAGGAATAATTCAGAGACAGGGATCTGAAAAGAGCGAGCAAGTTTTCGAAGCTACAAAAGTGTAGGAGGACAGTTTAGTTTTCTCTGCTTGCAGCCTGTAATATATGACTTTTATTCCTACAACCACTTAGCCAAAAATATGCCTTGTTCAAAGGAATGAGTTTTTTTAAGTTATATTTTTACCAGAGTGTTTTATATTTGTGTATGAATATTTCTCAAAATTTATAACCTGCCATAAATATATATACATATTTTTGCCTGTATACATTAAACCAGACTGCATATCCTCCTCATTGTGGCTTCTGGGGAAACTCTTTTTATTTTTATTTTAAAAGATATATTCCTAAGGCTCTAGAGTACACACACACACACACACACACACACACACTACATTCTGATATTTCTTAAATATTTTAGCTATAAGGCAAAATTCAACGTTTGAGATTTTCATTCTGTTATAGCATTTCAAATTTCCACATAGTGTGTCTAACTTCCTCTTTTCAGGGAAACTGAAGTAAAATACAGAAAGCTGACAGCCAGAGGGAATATTTCTCCTCAACCTGCAGCCTGCAGCACTTAAGGAGGTCCTCTCTTTCTTCCCGTCTTCAACAATAAGGTACTGCATATCTCTTTCCTTTCTATTTCAGCAATTAAACTTATTTACAACAATGTCGGTATCTTTCACTGGGTCATTGGCTCCCAGATTAACTAACATAAATGCACACCTGCTCATGTCCTGATCTGTTCATTGCGTCTGCAGCACTGCTCAGAGCAACCTCTCATCTCAGCAAGGAAAGACACACGGGTGAATCTCCATAGACGGTGAGGTGAGAGACATGCTCTATAAGCAGTGCAGGCAAGTCAGTGTTTACTGAACACCTCTTAGGCTCAGGAGAGTCATGCCATGAGATGTCCATGAGCTATTGCAATTTTTCAATGTTATTTTTATTATTTAAAAAATTAGCGCAAGTTCATGGGGGAAAAAAATCAAATGGTACAAAAGATATACAGTAAAATCTCACCCTCCCTGTCACTGTCAATTCTTTTCCCCAGAAGAGAGTTCTTATATTTTTTTAATGTGTCTTTCCAGTGCTAGTCCATGATTGGCAGGCATATGTATGTATTGCTGTTGAGTATGTGTGTATTTTCCCTTTTGTTAAAAAAATATTTTGGCCCTACTGCACAGCATTGGGATCTCAGTCCCCTGACCAGAGATCTAAGGACTTCCCAGGTGGCTTAGTGGGTAAAGAATCCTCCTGCAATGCAAGAAATGCAGGCAGATGCTAGTTCGATCCCTGGGTCAGGAAGATCCCCTGGAGGAGGGCATGGCAACCCGCTCCAGTATTCTTGCCTGGAGAATCCCATGAGCAGAGGAGCTTGGCGGGCTACAGTCCATAGTGTCTCAAAGAGTCGGACACAACTGAAGTGACTTAGCACCAACACACAGAAATGTAAACTGTACCTCCTGCATTTGAAGCATGGAATCTTAACCCCTGGACTGCCAGGGAAGTTCCCTCCCGTGTTTTAAACCTAAGGGTAGCACACAATATACATTTTTTCTGAGCATCACTTTGCTTACTTAATAATGTCTTGGGCATTGCTTTATGTTCAAATATAGAACCACTTTGTCATTTCTGATGTCTATACCATCCTCGTGGTTTCCTTAACCAATTGCATCAGGTAGGGTTTGAAGAGAGGAGCAGGGCCAGTGTAAGTGGTCCAGAAGAATTAGACCTGGAGGTCAGTTAGGCAGCCTGTGAAGTCTGTGGACTCCATCAGTGCTACGGGATCTGAAGTCAGGGGGGCTGGCAACACCAAGTTTCAAGAGTATACCAAGAGCAATCTGGAAGCCGTGAAGATAAAGTGAAGCCATGTCTTTCTCTCACCACCTCTGTTGCTGACCATTCAGGGGAACTGGAGCTAAGCTGGCACCCCTTACCATAGAGCCAAGCTTGCACTTGGCTGGGATGCGCTGAACCCGCGGAGGGTAAAGCGGCGGATCTGCAGGGGCTGTGCTGGGCCTGCTGTAACTCCTGTGAGTGAGCCGCACACGCACGTGGCATGCAGGACACCCGCCACACACCCGCCTGCAAACCCAGAGCCACTCTTCTGCTCTGCTCGCCTCACATGTGTCTCTTGGTGAGCCCTGATCCAGAAGCTTTGCAAGGAAGGGATTGGGAAAATTCACTCCAGCTTATCTGGGCTCTGGTGTCAAAGGTTGGCAGTAGCCCCACCCTGATGGAAACTGAGGTTGTTTTTCACCTGTGAGTTTGTAAGTGATGTTGTCAGGAATAGCACTAAGTGCTAAGTCACTTCAGTCATGCCTGACTCTTTGCGACCCTATACAACAGTAGCCCTCCAGGCTGCTCTGCCCATGGGGTTCTCCAGGCAAGAATACTACAGTGGGTTGCCATTCCCTTCTCCAGGGGATCTTGTATCTTTGTTCACTCGCATAAGTACACCTAGAAAATTAATTTCTGAAAGTGGAATGGCTGGCCCAGAGGATGTGAGCACTTTTTAATTTTATTACATACTGTTAAATTTCACTCCAAAGAGGTTGTACCAATTTATATTCCTGTCAGTGAAGTATTCGAGTTCTGATTTCCCAACGCCCTAGTCAGAGGAATGTATTTTCCTACTTTTTGATCTTTTTCATTTCGATGGATTAAAAAAAAATTTCATTGTGATTTTAATTTGTACTTCTTTTTACTTGGTGTATAGTTGAGCATCTTTTAATAATGCTAAATACATTTGTTTTTTCTCTCCTATTGACTACAGTTAGCCATTTTTCTATTGGGTTCATTTTCTGTTTTATAACACTGATTTACGAGAGCTCATTTTAGATATTTAAAAATGTCTTTATTGTTTATATGGCAAGCATGTTCTCCAATTTGCCTTTTATATTTCCCATTTTGTTTATGCAAACATGTACTTTTATGATACCACACTTATCTGGCTGTAATTATGTGGAGTCTTGAGTTTCCTGCTCTTAGAATGCATTGTTATCTTTTTTTGTTTTTCACAAAAATTCTGAAAGATAGGTCTGAAAAAATATGACTCCTACTCTACCAAGAATGAACCTGAGGCCGATAGAAGTTAAGTAAATGACATAAAGCCATATATTAATAGCAAGTCAGTGAACCCGTCTGGGTCCCCAAGGGGAGCATGGGCTATGTTCAGCCGCTCAGTCACGTCTGACTCTTTTGTGTCGGGACTGTAGCCCCCTAGACGTTCACCAGGCTCCTCTCTCCATGGGCTTCTCCAGGCAAGAATGCTAGAGTGGGTTGCTGTTTCCTTCTCCAGGGGATCTTCCTGACCCTGGGATCAAACTCGCGTCTCCTTCTTGGCAGGTGGATTCTTTACCGCTGACTCACCTGGGAAGACCAAAGAAAGCAGACAGCAGAGTCAAATTTGGTGTTTGAGGGATACTTAAAAAGGGGATTATTTTCAACGGTATAAAGAAAGTTTTGTGTCAACAAGATCACAAGGAGTAGTGTGGTTTAGCAGGACCAGTAACAGTGGGCAGAACCACGATTGCTTTAGGATAGAAAAGCCAAGAGAGGAAGTGGGTGCTGGAACCTGCGGGGATGGAGATGTTGAGGGGACATGGGCCACCAAGAGGAGATGCCCTCTTCAGTAAAAGGGGGCAGCTAGACCACCGGCAGCCTCACCACTCTGTGAGGATCTGGAGGGATGAATAATACCTTTACCGTTTTCTCATGCCTCCCACAGACTCCTAGCTGATAACACTCAATGAAAGCTAAGGGCACAGATACTATTAATATCTGGGATTCAGTTGAAAAGATAATATTTTAACTTATCCTTATGACTTCTAAGGAAATAAAAATGACCTGACCCTTCAGGGTTGTGATGGAGGAAAAGGTGATCAATGAAATTCATTAGGCAAACATAAATATCTCTATTGGGTGCCATCATATGTAAAGAAGAAACCAAGAGCTCAAATAAAGGTAAAATCAATTGCCTGTTGGATCAGTAGAGGCAAAGGCATTCATCCATTCAAGTCAGTGAGATGTACGATTTTTAATGACAGTGGATTTGTCACTAGAATTGTGACATATCCACCAGAATTGTGACATATTCTTCCTACCCAAATCATTTCATTGGAGAGAAAGTTGCCTATTATTAACTTCCATTATATAAGAGGGACATAGAAAACTGGTTATTCAAAAGTAAATTCTGAAGCTTATTCCAAGTTAACAAAAATGAAGATGCAAAAATCAGGTGCTAGGGTATGATGAGCATGATCTAGGGGGAAAAGGAGGCTGAATGAGATATCCAGCCATACCAAATGAACTTCAGTTTCTGAAAATGTCACTTTTCTCTAGCTCTGGGACTTGGTTCTTGGATAAATCTGTGCAAGGAAAACCAAAAAGCAGGAAGACATTTTAGGATACTGTTGAATTTGTTCAATGAAAGATGAAATCCTGAACCAGAAACAAAAGAAACAAAATGAGGTCGATTTCAGGGTCATTAGAAAGAAACAGTGTCCAGGACTTCAAAACTAAAGGGAAAGTTAAAAGAAAGAGTGATTTTATCTGAAATTTTAGACTTTCATGTTGGTGAAAAACAGCCCGATGAACAGAATTCAGGCATCCTGAGAGTGTCCGAAGGAGCTGAAGAGAAGAAAGAAGAGTTTAGCTTATAGAATCTTAAGCTGAGATAGCGGTGGACTACTCTGGTAGAAGTAGCCTTCAGGCAGATGGAAATCTAAAGCTGGGACTTTGGTTATGGAAGATATAGATATATGAAGAAATGTTCTCTCCATAGAACTGACAGTTATAATTCTGATAGTGAGATAAGTGAGGCCTGATATTACAGAGGGAAGGGAAGGGCTGAGGATGGAAACTCAAGGAAAGTCACTCACTGGAAAAACCTGTAAAAATACCCCCCTAAGTGGCTGGTACTAAGCCAAACTTTAGAAAAATTTACATTTGTAAATGGAGCATAAAGAAGAGGGTCCAGCACACATATTAGAGAAAAAACAGAGAGAAAGAGCACAATGTGATATCACTGAAACAGGGGGACTGTTGTATCTTTGAAGATGTTCATCAATTTCATATAAGTTATCAAATCTGTGGACATAGAGATGTTCTTAATATCCCTTTATTATCCTGCTTAATAAAAAGCAGAGGCATCATTTTGCCGACAAAGGTACGTATAATAAAAGCTATGGTATTTTCAGTAGTCATGTATGGATGTGAGAGTTAGAACTTAAAGAAGGCTGAGCACTGAAGAACTGATGCTTTTGAGCTATGGTGCTGTAGAAGACTTTTGAGAGCTCCTTGGAATGCAAGGAGATCAAATCAGTCTATCCTAAAGGAAATCAGTCTTGAAATGTTCATTGGAAGGACTGATGCTAAAGCTGAATTCCCAGTACTTTGACATCTGATGTGAAGAGCCAACTTATTGGAAAAGACCCTGGTGCTGGGAAAGACTGAGGGCAGGAGGAGAGGAACGAAGAGGATGAGATGGTTGGATGGTATTACCGACTCGGTGGACATGAGTTTCTCAAAGCACTGCCCCACCAGCACCATGGCAAGATCTAGGGTGCTCCCTGGGTGCCAGGCACTTCACACTTGCCCCATTCAGATCTCATCTCATCTCGTTACAGTAGGTATAATCATCTTTACCCTAAATAAAGAAGCTTGCCCAAGGACTAGGAATTGAATCCATGTTCTACTTTCTCTGGAGCATCAGATTCTTTTGTCTGTTTGCTTTCCTGTAGAGTAGGTGTAATAACTACACTCCCATTTTGCAAAGTGCATGACCAGACATTTTACCTCTGAACCCCATCTCTTGCTTCTTTTCAAAGTATCTCAATCTCTTATATTCCTTGATCTTCATAACAAACAGCATTGAATCTCCCTTGGTCATCATATCCCCTCAAGCATCTGTTCTTTCTCTCCACAACCAAAAGTGTCAAAAGAGCTGTTACGCTTTCTGTTTCCACTTCCTTCCTAATCTCTATCTTAGCCAGAGATTTCACTTTGCTTTCACCAAATTATTTGCCACCAGTGACCTTTTCTTTTTTATTTTTTAAATTTCAATGGTCGATCTTCAGCTCAATGGTCGATCTTCACTGTTCATCTTGTTCGGCTTCCCAGAAACCTTAAACGCAATGGAACTTTCTTTCCCAATCAATACCCTCCTTTTCCTTGATGCTGCGGCACAGCTGCTGGCTTTGGCTCTCTTCTCTGGTTTCCCCCTCTGACCATCTCAGGAGGGCACTCAGGTACTCTTGTCTTTCCTGCTTATACCTCTTGGCTGGGTGACCCCATCCGCTCTTACGGTATCAGTCACCATCAATGCCCAGTTATCAGGAACCCACACACCTAACTTGCAATGCTTTTCTGAGCTTCCAGAAAAGAAGAGACCAGCAGACTGCAAGCTGCCAATGTCTTCTTGAATGCCTCCTCTGGACAAAGTGGAATCCATCACTTCTCCCTCAGATCATTTCTCCCTTGATGTCTTTTGTATACATTTATAATGAGCATGGGAGAGAGTGACTTACATCTCTGTTTCATTGTGTTTTGTTCCTAAAGGAAAATATCAACTTTAAGATTTTAATCTGGCAATCAAAATTTATTAACCAGCAAGTTGATGAAGTAACCAAAATATTTATTGAGCTGGAACCTCATTCTTCTGGTGACTATTTCATGGTTAATAATAATAATAATTAACATGCTACTTGGCATTCTAAAAATTTTCTTTCTAGGATCTGAACTTTCCTTATAATCACATCTGATCAGAAAACCCAGGGCAAACTTATCCTGAAAACAGCTCAGGATTACCTTAGATTGGGAAAACACAAGCTGACTAGAGTTGTTGGCAATGGCTTTCTAGCATCTTCATAAAGAGATTTCTACTTGATGGTGTGTGTGTATGCTAAGTCATTTCAGTCATGTCCAACTCTGTGCAACCCCATGGGCTATAGTCTGCCAGGTTTCTCTGTCCATGGGATTCTCCAAGCAAGAGCATGGAGTGATTGCCATGCCCTCCTCCAGGGGATCTTCCTGACCCAGGGATCAAACCTGTCTCTTACGTATACCTGCACTGGCATATGTATGCTTGAGGGCAACACCCTTAAAACAGATTCTGTAATTTAGAGAGTTGAGTGTGAGAAGGGATAAATGTTGAAATGAATCTCTCAGAACTTCATCTTTCTTTTTTACATGAGTAGGTTTTTAATATAATTGCTCTTTTTTGGTAGAGAGATTGATCATTTCCAAATTTTTATGTATTCAAACCTCTTAGGCTCTGATATCTGATGGTAACTGTGTTGGTAAGTGGGCATAACTTATCAACTTTAATTTAAAGTTAATAAGATGCTTTGCATGACAATGACTCTGGATAAAATTGGAGGGGGCAGATTCTCTAGGCGGAGTACACTTAGAAAAATCCCTTGTTAGAAAATACATCTGAAATGTTTTCAGTGAAAGCTTGTTTTCTTTTCCCATTTAAAAAATGAACACTGTAGGACAACGTACATTTTCTCAATGCATCTACCTACTAGAGTGGTTGATTATATTGATTTTTTTCCCCTACAAATTTCAATCAAAATCATATGCATTTTAAAAGTAGTGCTTCCTATTTCTGGCAAGTGTTCTTAGAATCCAAAATCTTCCTTTTATCTCCTTGACATGTGTCAGCTACAGCTATATTAAAACTCTACATTTTAATCTTTCCAAATTCAATTCTCTTGACGAATTTCTTCTTCCTTCATGCCTGGAGTTCTAACTTCAAAAGAAGCTTTTCATACACAAGAGAGATAAATGCCAGGAGAATTGGAGTGAGGACTGGGTCAAATAACATTGGAACCCCTTTCTTCCTGTCTTTTGAGATGTGAAATGTGAACCCAAACTAAATGGTAAAGGAAACCTTTCTCTTATTCTGTGCTCTGTATGTTCCCTGGGAAGAAATTGTGTCTCTCAAAAAATAAGAGTTCATAAACTGTTGGACTTTGCTGTGATATCCAGTTCCTCCCAATAACCATAGTGTAGATGGGAAACTCTGTAGATTAAATACTGTCATCTATAACAGACTGCTGGCTATGTGCTGGGATGCTGTGTGAAGAATAAAATCCAGAACTCTCGGTGTTCAGGTTGGGTATATACCTTCTGTCTCTGGGGCTACCGACTGTTAGAGGGACATGACAAGGAAACCCATTAGTGCAAGCAGATGAGAAACCTTAGGGTCAGTCTATGTTCTCGGAAAGTGTGCGGGTTCTACTGGTTAAAGCTCCCCTTTTAGATGTGGGACACGGAGAGCACACCGACGTGTGCCTAGACGAAAATGGACATATACACATGGGAAAAATCCAAATTAAGAAAAATAAAAAAAGCCTTGTGATACATTTTTTTCTGCTAACATCGTACAGTGCTTGAAATCTCAGGTTGCATCTTCAGATGGAGACTTCAGGCGTCTCTGCAGTGGCGGTGATCCGCTTTAAGGAAAAGGAACGTCACCCTCCTTAAGGGTTTAGAGAGTGAAAAATATTTCTTCAGATTCCTGTAATTATAGAAGCCTGCTGAGCAGCTGTTACCTAACCACAAGAAGGGCAAAATACAACAGGGTGAAGTGCAGTTGAAGTCAGTGAGAAGGGAGTACTCCAAGGAGAATTTACAGATGGAATATCCTCTGATGCCTTGGGTAGTCATGGAAATTTAAGTCTTGCTTTCATTGATCCTACTAATGAGGATGTCTTAGGGCAAAAATACAGAGCAGCTGTCCTGAAGTATTTAGCAAGGGGGATTTTACCTGGTTAGCCAGGTGGGGGAACCAAACCCTTCTTGACCACCCCCCGCCCCCTCCATGTAACGGAGCTTCGCGGGCTCATACCAGCAGCCCAGGTTTAAGGGGCAACTGTCTGTGCAGTAGAATGAGGTGCAACACACAAAATAGAACTTTCTAAGTTTAATTCCACTAAAATGACAGTAAAATAGTGAATCATTATACTTATTGACACAAATGAAGTATGAGTAAAGATTCCATGCACAATTGAATTGCCTTTGTTTTTGTGAGGGGAGTCAAGTACAAAATTCATGTAAAGCAGGCATCGTAATTCACCTCTATTATCCATAAGATGAAATTAAAGGTATTCAACTTGCCGAGCCCCTGCCTCTAGGTAGACAGGGTAGGTAAGGCAGGCTCTGAAGTCAGACAGGCCTCAGCTCAAATTCTGCTCTTGAAATTAAGAAGCATTTTAACCTTGAGTTTATTCACTAATAAAAAGGATAAACTACCAACCTCACCTTTTTTTACCCTTTGGCCCCCTCTAAGGATTACAAGTGCTGAACACGTGGCCAGGACAATATTAAACACTCAGATAAATACGAGCTAGTACCACTGTTGTTTTTATCATCATTGATTGGGATAACGTGGTCAGCAGTGAAGTGGAGTCTCACTGAAGCTGAGATAGGCGCCCACCCATATTCTGCAGGTTGAGGCTGCCCTGCGGGCTGAAGGTCAGGTCTCAGAGTGAGTCCTTGAGAGAGGAGAGGAGAGGTCGATTGATGGTTCCCCAACACCCCACATAAGTCCTGAGTCTACTGGCCATGGCAGGCCTTTCTTTGTCAGCTTTCATTTGTTTACTTGTTTCAGAGTTCTGACCTTGAATGATTCCTAACAAGCTGGTGCTTCTCCACCATCATGCTGGCTCTTGTATACAACTTCCTTGGCAGCCTTGGGATAGAGGTGATGGAGGTGATTATTGGGAGAACTTGAGAATTCCTTGGTTCTCTAATGCTGGCTAGGTTCACTAACACTGCACTCTAAACCTTATTAGCAACTATGGCTTTATGGGGAAATTACAATGAAAAAGAATTGACCCCTTCTGTGTGGTGTGTATTTTAGAGTTTGCAAAGCACTTTCCAGAGGCAGATGAGTACAAGGAAATTTATGAGTGTTTGCTGTAAAGAGGATTGTTTCTCAAATGTTATAAATGTGGTGATTGTTTATACAATCACAATTATTTATCATCAGTTTAGGGGTATTTGCTTCAACTATAAAAAACAAAAGTTAGAAAACAGCTAACAGTTTTGAAGGTGTCTGGAATTGGACCCCCCATTTTTTTTTTTTAATGACAAACTTGGACATTTCCTAAGTAAAGCACTGGATTGCTTTTATCCAAATTTGTGTGCTTCAAGCATGCCAGTGCCTCTGACAATTAAATGTGACAGTTGTGGGTCGCAGTGAAGGGTCTGGATTATTTTCCCCTTTGTTTATTCCCAATGTGGGTTGTTCGTAAACTTGCCTATGGTGTCAGTTTAGGGGCCAAGAGTGGCAGAAGTGTCATCTTCCCCATGACATGAGCTGTCCGGCCCTGGGGAGGGAGCTCTGGTTAACGAATGAAGATGTCAAGCTGTGTTCTACGACTGTCAACAGCTGCATATTTATCACGGCGCCATAGGCCCTCTCAGACTGAAAGATTTCACTGTTTATTCACAGCGAAGACACTTAATTAATGACTGGGCCTAATCGGGCTGTCTTATTATTTACAGGGATACCAGTGTGGCTTAGCTCAACTGATGTGCAAACAAAATAGCCTTGAGGAAGCTTTAATTAATAATTCTGAGCCAGGCCTTCCGAG
>CM035302.1:33556996-33722626 GCA_020226075.1 Hydropotes inermis
AGGCCCCGTCATGGGCTCCCGGGTGATTTACAACATCTCCTTTGCCATGTTCTCGTGTCCCCTGCATGCAGATGAGTGGCCACCCGGCAGATCTTCCTGTTTCCACTGCACTGGGCCTTGTTTATTACAGAAACGCTCTTATCTTTGCAGAGGACCTAATGGAGATGGATGCCTCCATGGGAAGACGATTCCTGTGTCTCTCTTGAATGTGTTGCCATTCGGAAGCATTTCCGTGAGGTTATTGACACTGGCTCTGCTAAAAGATTCATATAGCAAATAAAAAAAATTAGGTTTAATTTTGTTCATTTGGAAAATCAGAACAAAACCAGATATGACAAGACAAGGTCACCTGTGTTCAGCATTGACCAGGCTAGGCTGGATGCCAGAAAATCAGTTAGAGGCCTTCGAAACCCATCGGTCAGAGGATTCCTTACCTGGGTATAAAGCAGGGTCTGAGCATTGGAAATAGAACAGGGAGATTACATTTGAGATATTTCTGGAAGTAGAATCAAGAGATCCGACGTGGAACTGGATGTGGGGGTGAAGGAGAGAGTAAGACCTTGACAGAGAGGACGTGTTTTCATGGATGTGTGTGCATACTAAGTTGCTTCAGTTGTGTCCGACTCTTTGTGACCCCATGGACTGTCACCTGCCAGACTCCTGTGTCCATGGGCTTCTCTGGGCAAGAACACTGGAGTGGGTTGCCATGTCTTCCTCCAGGGGATCTTCCCAACCCAGGGATTGAACCGATTTTCATGGTTACTCAAAAATCATTTCCAATTTTTTTCTCCTGTAATTTTAAAAAATACTGCTTGATTGTTTTTTTGCATCTGGTGTGGCCAACGGCAGTTTTGGTATCAAACAGGCTTCTGTTCTTTTATAAGTATGTGTATGTATAAACATATGTATATATGAATCCATCTATATGTATCTGAAGTCAGTTCAGTTCAGTCACTCAGTTGTGTCTCAGTGACCCCATGGACTGCAGCACGCCAGACTTTCCTGTCCATCATCAACTCCTGGAGCTTGCTCAAACTCATGTGCATCAATATCTATCATCTATTTATCACTTTTCCTCTGGATAGACTTAGATTTTTAAAATCATTGTTGCTCTCAAATTTTACTGTGACATCCAAATGTGAGCTTTCCTTATTTATCCTGTTTGAAACTTGAGAAGTCTTAAAATCTGAAATTTTAATTTTGATTCTTGATCTGCTTCTTTCCTTTATTGCCTCTCCTTCTTAAGCCCCTCTTATCTTGATTCAGCAAGTCTACCTCATAGCCCGTGTGTCTTAGCTTCCCCTGTGGTGTCTATTCTGTGCTGTCCCACTGCTCGGGGGCAGTTCTCCTTCTGAATTTCCAGTCCTCTGTCTCGTTCCTGGTTCTGTCCATCTACTGTTTCCCCCATCCACGTGTTCTCTATCTGAATTATTATACTTTCTCATGCCAAGTATTTTCCCATGTGGTCTCTTATTTCTGCTTTATAGTATCCTCGTCTTCCCTAGTGCCTTTGGGTATATTAACGATCTTATTTTAAATTCTTGGTGTCATGCCTGGCATCCTCTCTGCTGTCTTTCTTTTACAGTGATTGCAAGAAGTCAGGTTTCATCTTTCAAATTCCACTCTTCTGGATGGAATTCCATCCAAGCAATTCCAAATGCACTTGTGCAAGGAGACTCTACTTCAGAACTGGAGAATTCATTTGCCTCAAATTCTGCTTTTATTTCTCCCGGCCTCAGAGACACACCCTCCCCATGACAGAGATAACTTTCTTTGCAGAGTTGTTTTTGACTGTTGTGTCGAAAGCTATTGAGATCAGCTAGTCTCTTTATATCAGAAGAGAGGGTATACAAGGGGTTGGAGTTTCTTCACAAAGTCCTGAAAGCCCCCCAACTTTCTGACCCATTATTGACACCCTTACAATAGCTCAGTTGGTGAAGAATCTGCCATCAATGTAGGAGACCCTGGTTTGATTCCTGGGTTGGGAAAGTTCCCTGGAGAAGGGATAGGCTACCTGCTGCAATATTCTTGGGCTTTCCTTGTGACTCAGCTGGTAAAGAATTTGCCTGCAATGTGGGAGTCCTGGGTTCAATCCCTGGGTTGGGAAGATCCCCTGGTGAAGGGAAAGGCTACCCACTCCAGTACTCTGGCCTGGAGAACTATATACAGTCCACAGGGTCCCAAAGAGTCGGACACAACTGAGCCACTTTCACTTTCAGTTTCTTTACCTATTTGAAGCATTTAAATATTTCCCTTAAAAAAAAAATCTGTGAATATTCTATAAGGAAGACATGGAAAGAGAGATAAAGAAGTGCCATTTTAAACTGAAATCCCCAAATTCCACTTCAAATGAATTTTTCAAGTGTTCGGATGGACTTCTGGTTTTGAGCCCAGTTAATATATCTGCTTGCATTAAATGACAAATACACAGTTTTAAAATATAAATATATGAAAAATTATATAAAGCATGTAGGGTTAATTATGAACGTTTTTGAGCTGATGTTTGCTTTCTCGGTGGAAACATGTGAATATATGCTGTGCTGTGCTTAGTCGCTCAATCCTGTCCGACTCTGTGTGACCTTGTGGTCTGTAGCCCGCCGGGCTCCTCTGTGCGTGAGTGTTCTCCAGGCAAGAATACTGGAGTGGGTTGCCATGCCCTCCTCCAGAGGAACTTCCCAACCCAGGGATCAAACCTAGGTCTCCCGCATTGCAGGCAGATTCTCTCACTGTCTGAGCCCCGAGGGAAGCCCAAGAATACTGGGGTGGGTAGCCCATCCCTTCTCCAGCAGATCTTCCCAACCCAGGAATCAAACTGGGTTTCCTGCATTGCAGATGGAGTCTTTACTAGCTGAGCTACCAGCAAAGCCCACGTGCAAATATACTTCTGGCTCAAGTTTGAAAATTGTCAGTGTTAGTTGCTAATTAGGTTGTGAGCCATCTTCCTGCAGATCTGCTAAGCCTTTGTATTTGTTATTATTTGTTGAACACAGCTCATTTTGAGGAGTTGTGGCTCAGAATTGTTGTGATTTTGGCACTTAATCTCATCGTCTACTCTCAAAAAGTAATCATTTAAGTGTTTAATATCATGTCCAAATGTATACAAAGAATTAGGCAGTTGGTTTACACTTTCTAGTAGCTCATGATTTTCAGGAAATTCTGACAGTGATGCAGAAGCTGGAGTAAGGAAGTTGCAGCTCTTATTTAAGTGATGCAGTCTAGATTCTGGAATACTCGCCTATTAATATGCAAGATGCAAGCATTTGCAGTCATTAACACAACAATCCAGGGTACATTTCAGACCACTGGACAGTTCCTAAGTGTCTTAAACAGCTTTAGAATCTACAGTTCTATTACACAGTTATTCTATCTTTTTTTCTAAAAAAAAAAAAAGTTTCCTAGAATTATTGCATCCAAGTGTTTCTGAAATTTAGGATAATTGGCATTAAGGTGGGCAGAATGATGCTGCTTCTACCTGGCAGAGCTTTGATTGTGGATTGCTAAAAAATCCTGCCATCTTCAGCTTTGGAGGCACTATCCTTTCATTCTTTGTAGATTACAGGAAATTTGAAAACTTACTTTTTCCACTAGTCTTTGAGAAATTCTCTAGAGTGATACATTTTTCTCCTTTTAAGATGTGGTTCACAAACTTTTCCCTTTGAAATCTGAAACTCAAGGTAGTTTTTAAAAGTATAAGGTAAATGCACCTGAGTCATTTGCATCTAAACCAGATTCCTCTGTGCCCAGCTGAGCCACTTAGAATCCCCCTGTGTCTTCCTACCCTCTGGGCTCTGGCAGTCTGGTGACTAAACATGCCATGTTCTTTTCATGAGCTTTCATATGTCTAGCTCCTGCTGATGAAAATAATCTCTCCATTCCCCTTAAACATCCAGACACTTTTCCTCCAGGTTTCAACCTAATTGTCCCTTCCTCTAGAACTCATCTCAAGGAACTCCCTCCAGCAGGTGGAACCACATGGGATTCTTACTCTTGAATTTCCATCTTTCCTGATAAGCTCTCTGCTCTGTAAGAAAGCCCACTGAGTCTTATCTCTCTTGCCACCTATAACCCAATACAGTGCCTGACACATAGAAGGAATTTAACAAGTATACGTATTGGATGTGAAATGCCATTTGCTCAATCTGAAACTCCAGGGAAATAGTATGCCATGACTTCAATATTTAAGTTCACTGTGAGAAACTGAGGCTTTTCTTTCCTTATCCTCTTTTTCTTTGCTTTCCTCTCCTTTCAAGATAGTCATATTTGGTTCCCTATTAATGTGGCAGTAAATTTACCTAGTTCTGAAACTATGTGCCTTAAAGGGTTAGCCCAGAAGCTTTGTAGGGAGTGAATTCTAGAATTTGGTTATCCTATGAAGTCTGTTATCTTCAAAACTATTTCCCTGGAGTTTCAGATTTAGCAAATCCCATTTCATATTTAACAAGTATATTTGATAAATTTTATTCAAACTCACTGTGGATCTCCTCTGCGTAGGTGATGCTGGCTACTGAACAAGTGAACATGTGCTAAAAAAAAAGTATGAAAAAAATCTGCTTCTGCCTAAAACTGGCAAGTGATGCTTCTCTTCACATCCCACTGGACCAAGGACATCTCATAGTGACCCCTGATTTCAAAGAAATGGTTAAGTTTAACTGTTCCACATATCCAAGGAAGCAAGAAAAGCTGGGAAGAGTGGTGAGCACCAATGAAGTCTCACCAGTAGAAACAGATATGTCCAGGCAGTGGAAACCAGTACAGCCCAGTTCAAATGGCCTGCTATGGATAAATGCCATCCATTGTGAGACCTACCCAGGGGGAAAAAGTCTTCAAATTTCGAAGAGAAAAGTGTGTCTCAGAGTGATGAAATACAGTATCTAAAAACTGTTTGCATTCCTTAATTGAAAAGTGTTCAAATTGGAGAGAGCCAAAGGCCAAATTCTTTAACCAGCTAAAGCATACCTGGTGTTGGGTTGGCCAAAAAGTCTGTTTGGGTAGAAAATAGCCTACAAAGTATTTTGCAACATTTAAGGCATGTAGCAATCTTGTTTTTTAAATCACAGATGCCTGTGTTTCAGTATTCACTGAAAGTTGAAATCATTCACATTTATTTCATTGGTTCTGCAACTTATGTTTTAGTTTCATACCAACACTTGAGCTGAATTTTCAAGTGTGTTAATAATTTAATAAATGGAATGCGTGTTATTTAGTTTGGGCTTTCCTAGTAGCTCAGATGGTAGAGAATCTGCCTGCAATGTGGGAGACCTGAGTTTGATCCCTGGGTTGGGAAGATGCCCTGGAGGAGGGCATGGCAACCCACTCCAGTATTCTTGCCTGGAGAATCCCATGGACAGAGGAGCCTGGCAGGCTACAGTCCATAGGGTCACAGAGAGTCGGACACAACAGAGCAACTAACACACTCACTTTCACTTCCAGCCTAAAGAGTGACTTCCCAAGTGGCACTAGAGGTAAAGAACTCGCCTGTCAAAGCAGGCAGGCATAAGAGACGTAGGTTCGATCCCTCGGTTGAGAGGATCCCCTGGAGGGGGGCATGGCAACCCACTCCTGTATTCTTGCCTGGAGAATCCCATGGACAGAGGAGCCTGGCGGGCTACAGTTCATGAGGTCACAAAGAGTCAGACATGACTGAGCAACTAACACGCATACACACATGCTATTTATTTTATTGAAACTACATGCACATTTATTCTAAGTTCTAAAATTTTGAACATGATACACGTATTGTATATGCTCGTTTTACACAATTTGTTGCTGTGTGTTGGTGAGTGTGAACTGGAGCCCACTGTCGAGTTGTACCTGGCACCCGTAGGAGAGATACTGCATTTCCCTGCATTTGTTTGAAGACTAGAATACAAAGATGGAATGTAAGGATGAGTTTGGGGTTATAAGCTTTCTAGCAGTTACATGATGACAAGAACTTCAAATATATTCCCAGATAAATATTTGGGAAAACTGTAAACTGATCCTTATAAAAATTGAGTTTATTGGCCAGTACAAGTTGATGTATTAGTGGACTTCAGGCTGTTAAATTATAACATATAGCATTTTCTTGGTATATATTGCTTTTATTTTTTCCATTTTTGAAAACAATCACTTTGTAAGACTGTCACCTTTGTAAAACTCCTTAAGTACTTGTATGAAAATGCTGGGTTTGAAGATCACTGACCATTTTCCTACTTGCAGTCACACATAAGGAAACTGAGGCTGTGAATATTCAGAAACACATCTTTGAGTAGAGAATTTAGAGTTCTGCTGTCCTGGTTTCTGGGCCAGGTTTTTTTTGGACCACACATATGCCTGCAGATGTGCACGCATGTAAATTTCCCTATATGTGTGCATGCATACAGTCTGTACACGTGCATGTGTGCGAATATGTCTGTGCATGCACACATGTGCAAATAAATTTGCAGGCATGACTCTGGGCATACCTCTCTGCCTGTGTGAGTGTGCATGCATGCATACACGTATAAAGGCAGATATGAATTCAGATCTGTGCATTTATGGATTCACAGCTCCTTTACAGAAAACCATGTGCAGGCAGAAATATGTTACATATTTTGGTTTGCTGTAAGTAGTTTGACATTCTCTTAATAACCAAAATAATCTGACATTAAGCATATATGTTGGGTACATTTCTTGGGAAAGCCCGTATGCTGTAATAGTTTGAAGACTTCCACATATTCATACTAAAATGTGGATTTTTGGGGCTATAGAATGATTTCTAAAAATTCTTACATATTCGATAATATAATACATTTATAAAGAGGTCCACTCAGCAGAATTTTGCTCAGAAGAATATCTTGTATATCAATTATTTTTATCACTGTGAAATAAATTTGTTTTTCTAATACATAATGCATACTCATTTTAAAAAATATAGAAAGGCATAAAAAGAAAGGAGCATCTTTTGAATTTTTGTCACCTTAAAGTAGATACCATTACTGTTTTGGCAAATATGTTCTCATGCCTCTCTCCATGGGTCCGTGCATACATCTAATTTTATAGAAAGGGTATTGCATCATGGATGCTTCCTGACCTCTGCATCTTGCTTTTCCTTTTGCGGCTCCCTCCTTGGCTCACTCCCCTGCCCCTCCAGGGCCCCCATGTGAGCCCTTTGTCTTAGCTCCCCTTGCCTCTCACTCACATTCTCTTGTGCAAACATGCAAATGCACATCTAGGGTGACAAATCGGGGTGTGTTACATGACCTTCTCAGCATCTTAATTTTCTCTCTAAAAAATAATATCTTTAAAAAACTTCTCAGGTTAACTGATAGAGATTTGGTTGTATTCGTTTTAATACCTGCATGATCTTTATGACATTTAGAATTGAGTGCTTGTTTTGATTCCATGTATTTATTTACAACTTATTCACTTGGCTGCCTTGGGTCTCAGCTGCAGCACTTGGGCTCTTTCATGCAGGATCTTTTGTTGCAGCCTGCAGACTCTCTAGTTGGGGTGTGTGGGCTTTGTTGCCACACAGCATGTCGGATCCCAGTTCCCCTGCTTTGGGCGGAACCCACATTCTCTGCATTGCAAAGCAGATTCTAAACCACTGGATCACAAGGAAAGGCTCCCATTTATTTATTTTTGCCAGTTATATAGGCCTTGACCGGGGACCAATGCATTACTTCTTTTGGTTTTCAGGAGTCCTCTTACCTCATTCTGTACCCCACTCTACTGGTGAATTAAAAGAACTGGATTATTAAGGAAAAAGGAGTAGCCCTCACAAGCAGGCCCAGCAGAGCTGCCTAACAGCAGATGTAGCTGGTTTGAAAGCTATATTAATGTCTAGGTTATTGCGTTTGTGACAATTCACCCAAGTTTTTCACATACTTCATATTTATTCTATTTCAGCTATCTGACCATTAATACATTTTTAAATGAGAAGCTATATTTCCGGGTGAAACGTTAAAAGATGAACAAATTATACTGGTGACAGGTCATAAATGATAAATTAGTGCAAGGGAGCACCCTCAATGTAGCTACTAGGGGGTACACCCCCCATAATAAATCTGACCACAGCTCTGAATCTCTGCAGTGCACTGGATCAATGGCAGTAAAATAGTAACTTCTCTTTTTAGTGCCTTTGCAAATTCAAGGCCGGAGGCTAATGCTTTTGTGAGCATATAACTCCATTCCTCCTCGTATTTTAACTATAGCAGAGGAGATGGATCTTTGGTTTCTACCAATTAAGCACTTTCCTCTCTTCAAAGCATTCCACCTCTTCCACTTTCAGTGTGAGAAAAGGAAAGTAGAACTCTTCTCCATAAAGAACTCTAGTAGACTCTCTTCCTTCAGGAGGATTGCTGTAGGGTGCCTTCATTTCTAGATGCCATGGAGACCCCATGTTTGAGCACAAGGATAACAATTGTGACTCAATAGAATGTTCCCCAAAAAGCAGTTAAGCCTAGGGAATCTGGCAGGAACAAAGAGAAGTTATTTCCCTCCTTTTTGTTACCAGACCTATGACAGCAACAGAAGCTATATTTATAGACACAGGTGATTTCCTTGTGTTGTCAGCTGCTTCTAAAACGTATGAGTGTTTCCCAAAATATACATCTTTTGCAAAGTCTTGAAATTAACATCTATGAAAGAGACAAATTGCACATTGAGTGTCAAATCTACCAAACTATAAAATACTTGAAAGGAAATTGCCCTTAGAGAGAAAGAAAGCTTTTATTTTTTTACTGTGGGAGTGGTTTCTCAGGAATTTTAGAAATTGGGAATAATTTTCCTAAGAAAAGGAATGCCTGAATTAAAATGAGTGTGGACTGAACACGTAACAGTATAAAAGCAAAAGGGACCCTTTACCCTTCCCCATGCACGCTGTCACTCCTGAAGTCCCCTTCTTCCCTCCCTCTAACCCCGGGGGCAGATCAAGGTGGGTTTAGGATGCCCATCCACATAAGAGTTTTCAAATTTCTTCTTGGAAATCCAAGCAGTTCTCTAAAGAAAGGAATAATAGGGCTCCAGCTATAGCCTCTGTGTATGCAAAATGGACATAAAAGACAAGTTGAGACAGAGATTGAAGAGTTGTTCTTCCAAGGAGAGTTAGATTAGAAGTTTCTTCCAATCTGGGAACTGTTAATTGACTGAGTCTGGGAGCCAGGAAATCTTCAGGTCTGAATTAAGAGGTCAAACAGAGCAGGACAAATTGAAAGGAAATCAGGTGATGATGATGGCGACATGGAGTTTCACCCCTTTTTATGGGCTCTCTGCTGCAGTATGAGGTGTGACCCAGAGCTGGAGTCCCACATTCAGATGTCTGAAGCACTTAATATTGTTCTCAGTATATTTCTGTAAGTCTACATTTGGTTGACTTCCTTTTTTTTTTTTTTTTGCAATATTGTTCAAAAATGGCAAGCTTTCCTAAAATTATTTTGTCATCAATAGCAAGTCAAAATGCCAACATGTAAACATTTGCTATGCTCCCTTTCATTCTGTCTTAGGAAAAATATTTTTGTTTGGTTGACTCATTAATCTATTGGGAATTTTAAAAGGAAACCCTGGAAGATAGAGGATATATCTATTCTTTCTCCACTTGCAAGTCTGAAAACAACTTTTAAAGGTCTAAAATATGCATTTACTTCCAGGAGTGTGATATGCACTGATTCCTTCACACATTCTTTATTCCCAAGGTGCCACAGGTAAATGTTTACATGTCTTCTCTGATACACTAAAGAAACCATTCTGCCTAAAGGATTCTTGAGGATGTTCCTCCATGGATGCCTCACTTAATCAGTGACGAGCCTGGGGAGAGAAGGAATCAATATGGCACCCAGCGTGAGCACAGATGGCCTCGTTCAAGGCTGAACGTGCAACCCAACCAGCCAATCAAATCACACTGCTGTCCTGAAAACGCCCTGGGGATTCTAACATGTTAGTAAAAAGAGTGTGAGCAAGACAGTTAAAATGTGTGTCCTGCATTCCACTGTTAAGTTAGCCTTAACTGGGCAAGGGATTTCTTTCTTTCTTTTTTTTTTTCTGTGTAATTACTAGTTTTTATTATGCATTTGTACTGCATCAATCATTCTGAAGTATAATGGATAAAGCAAATGGATTTCATAGCTGTAGAGCATAAGTCATGTAAGCATATCCCTTTGGCTTAAACAAAATGGTAAAAATAACAGTAGGGTTTGGAAGCAGGAGAAGATGAATGATGAAATTTTAATCCGCTCCAATCCATCGTGTAACGCAGTACAAAAAGCAATTCATCTACTTACCCATTTCCACACGGTTTATCTGCTAATACCTTGGTATTTAAGGAAGAGTATTAGATGAGATCAAAAGAGAGAGGGCAGAGATTACATTTTCTCCTTAGTATGGAGAAGCTCTTTGGGAGGTTTTCACAGATGCGGTGGTTCAAGCCAGGAGCAATTAGGAAGTTCGGTAGAACAAGGCGTAGCCTTACAGTCAGGGAATGGCTGCATTTTCTCAAGCTTCCCATTTACTTGGCCGGGAGGTCTTGGCTTCTGTCCCTTCACTCATGCAGTGGAGTGATAGCACCACTGTGTCCGTAACACCACCCTGTCCAGCCCCAGTTATGCTGGGATGTGCAAACACACACACCAACATGTAGCACAAGTGTGTCCACATTACAATATTTTTAAAACTGAAAAGCCTTCTATAAATGTAAGTGGCAACTGCATCCTGCCAAGAAAACTTAGAATCCATTTGTTTACTGTTTTGCTTTTTGTTTTTGAAATTTGTTTTCATCCTGATGTTCCCACTCAGGAAATGAGATATAAGCGACAGGGCTTCATCTCTCTGCATTCATTGAGTTTCTCAGTGGATGCAGATCCTGCTGATTCCAAAACCCAAAGGAGGATGCAGAAGAGAAGGGAAAATGTTTATGTATAGTTTCATGGATCGCAATTCGTTATATTGCTTACATGGCTTAGCATGGACCTGGAACATAAGCACTTCAAGGTAGCTGCTTGTAAACATTCCTACTATGGCTTTGATATAATACATATAAGTGCAACAAGAAAAACCACTTGAGCTTTTGTTTTGATTTAATCCAGGATTTTAAACATCTTTTCTAAAGCTCATATAATTTATAGTCGTAGCATTTTGATGAGGTAAATATTACCTCTGTGTTTGGGAAACTGGGGCTTGGAGCTATAGGCCATCCACGGTCTGAATTCCAGAGTCAGGCAAGAGCTGTGTTGGCTGGTCACTGTGACTGAGTGTGGGCACCTCTGAACAGGGTTCTCAGCGCCGAAGAATTAATGCTTTTGAACTGTGGTGTTGGAGAAGACTCTTGAGAGTCCCTTGGATTGTAAGGAGATCCAACCAGTCCATCCTAAAGGAAATCAGCCCTGACTATTCATTGGAAGGACTGATGCTGAAGCTGAAACTCCATTACTTTGGCCACCTGATGTGAAGAACTAACTCACTGGAAAAGACCCTGATGCTAGGAAAGATTGAAGGCTAGAGGAGAAGAGGATGACAGAGGATGAGATGGTTGGATGATATCACCCATGTGATGGACATGAGTTTGAGCAAGCTGTGGGATTTGGTGATGGACAGGGAAGCCTGGTGTGCTGCAGTTCATGGGGTCGCAGAGAGTCGGACACGACTGAGTGACTGAATTAAGTGAACTGAATACTGTTCTCACCTGAGTAATTCTACACATAATGTTCTTTAACCTGCTTGCCGTGGTCCCTGAGAAGTAGCCCCACCCACATGTCCCTCCCAGAGCATGCCAGATTCATGCCCCTGTTAAACTCTGTCAGCTTCAGTCTTAATAGTTAGAGACAGAATGCAGCCTTCATTCGCTCCTTTCACTGAACTTGTCACACATGGGGAATTTGGAAGGAACTTGGGAGAAGAGGTTGGGAAGACTGACTGAGTTTTGGGGAAAGTATTTTGCTAGCAATTTGCAAAAGCCAGTCTTCCCAGGTAGTTCAGTGGTCAAGAATCCACTTGCCAATGCAGGAGACATGGGTTCAATCCCTGGGTCAGGAAGATCTCCTGGAGGAGGTACTGGCAACGCCAGTATTGTCTGGAAAATGCCATGGGCAGAGGAGCCTGCTGGGCTATAGCTCCTAGGCTTTCAAAGAATCAGACATGACTGAGCGGCTCAGCACACATGCATTCACAGACAAATGTGCCCCTTTGATATCCTGTGCAATTAGGTACTTATTTTACATGTTGAAGCACATGTACATATGAAAATAATGACTAGAAAGGCTTATAGAAGGCGTAAGCTACCCTATTGGCTGTCAAGTTGGTAACTCTGACTTGAAGTACAAGTGAGTGAGCAGCTATCTGCTAACTTTCCACTCTTTTTTCTGCATCTTTCTGCACAGGTGGGAAGTGATAAGCTCCTGTGTTGTTAGCAATGATGAACAGTGTAAATTTATGTGCATAATTAAGGCTAAATCTTGTATTAAGAAAGATTCCAATTATTTTTACAAGCACATATTTCGAATCTTCTACCCAAGTCCTGAAAACAAATCCAATTATCTGAATATAATTGTTAGACATTATTTGATAAACATGAGAGTAGTGTCTATGACTGTGTGATTAAAAAAAAAAGCAACCTTTATTTTCACTTGCTAAATTACAGATTTTCAGCCAAATGAATTCTTCTCCAGATCTTTTTGAAAAGACTTTAGAGAAACTGTCATATATTTATGTTAAAGGACCCCTGGAGATATGTCATTAGTATGGTCATGCATATATTCAAATTATATATTATGGAATCAAATCTGCTTGCACTGAGTTAATTTAAATGAATATGACAAGAACTTCTGGGAAAGATGTCAGCTAAATTATATGTTTACAGACTCCTCTGGCTCCCCTCCTCAACCCACAAAAATAATGTCCTCAGAAAGTAATACCAATATCTAAGAATAGAGCAAGATTCCTCACTCGAACTGAAAATTTCAGAGCATACAATTTGGATGCAGTGGAAACTATTCTGGACACACAAGTGGTGACCGACCACAGCATGTTCTAAAGAGCCTCACGGACCCCTGGCTAATTGGGGTGGTGGAGGGGGTCACTCGTGTGGAGGAATTTCCTTGTACATGTTGGCAGCACGTACTAGATGGGAGGAAAAAAAATGAATGCAGTCAAATAGCATTTAGGACAAAAAAGGAAATTTAAGGACAGCCCCAAAGCAAAATCAGAGAGTTTTTCTCTCTAACTTATCTTCCCTGAGAAGATGGGTAAGGTCAGTAGTCAGTTTCCTTTTATTTCAAAGGTGGCTGGAGAAAGACTCACCCAAACTTGTTTCACTATCATGAACTTCCCATCCTATAACAGGGGAACCCCTTGATATGTGGGGGAGTTTCTGGAAGAAGCCATCCCCCAACCTGGGAGCCGTCCCCCAACCTGGCAGAGCTTCTGATAATTTTGAGAAAAACCCCAAACCAAGCCTCCCCCTGCCCGCAGATGTCTCCAGGCTCACAGTGTTTTCCCAGCCCCTTTAGACAACCACACAGCTGGACAGAAAACACACAATGTCAATGTCTGGTCCCCCAGCAAGAGCTCAGAGGGAAAACCAAATGGTGTTTCATGAAAGGAGGAGGACCTTTGTGAAGCTTACACTTACATTATATTTCATCTAATAGCAGGACCCACTAGAACTCCCCCATCAGAAGTGGGTGAATGCAATACAAAGCAGAACTAAATGGTATGGGCTAGGTTAGCACATCCTATACAGAAGAGAAATAAATTAATAAAATCTACTAATGAAAGCTGAATAAACAGCTTTCCAAGGACACAGTAAAAACATTTATTTACAGTTCAGTTCAGTTCAGTCTCTCAGTCGTGTCTGACTGTTTGTGACCCCATGGACTGCAGCACGCCAGGCCTCCCTGTCCGTGACCAACTCCCAGAGTTTACTCAAACTCATGTCCCTTGAGTAGGTGATGCCATCCAACCATCTCATCCTCTGTCATCCCCTTCTCCTCCCGCATTCAATCTTTCCCAGCATCAAGGTCTTTTCCAGTGAGTCAGTTCTTCATATCAGGTGGCCAAAGTATTGGAGTTTATTTACAAGAGAGTCCTAAAGAAATCAGATGTCAGCAGAATAATATTTTTGAAAAGTCTGGTATAATTGAGTCAAGGTTGTACCGAAAATAGCATTATTATGGAACTAAAAATGAATCAGAAGTGGTAAACCGTTTAGTGAAACAGGGAAACCAGCAGAAACTTAGATTGGTGGAGGGGAGTTCTCATCACAAAAATCACACAAGTCACAAATAAATCAAGGTGATTAGAAGCATGTAAACAATAGAGATTTGAATACTGATGCTTCCGGTGATCAATAAGCAATTATCAAATCCAGTGATACAGACACAAAGCTATTCCAACATATATTGGGGGGGGGGGGAGAAAACTCTTCCAAAATAAAAGGATATGAACATTTGACAAAGGAAACTATCATGTTCCCCAATAGTGTGATAAAATTCTTCAATACCATGAAGACATGCCCTGGTGTAGCTTTCGAACTTGAGGATTACAGAAAGAACCCCACAGACCATGAGAAAAAAAAAGTTACTTAAAAATGTAAGAAAAAAAAAGTCTGATCATAAACTTTTCAACCACTTTAAATATTAGAAAAGATGAGAAATATCTAAAAAATTTAAATGGAAAAAAGATGTAACCTTATTTCCTCCCATGAATAAACTGAGTCACAGTGATATTTTGAAAATTAAAAATGAATAGGTAATGATATACCAGGCAGAAATAAACAAGCCGTTTTTGTGGAGTATCACGTTTAGAATCCCAGTCAGAGGGGTGAGTCAAGAATGGGAGTGAGAACATGCATAGACCACATAAAATGTCTCCTGGAAGGAGCTGATCACTCCTGCTGAGAGGACAGAAGCCAGGGGAGCTCTTGTGGAGGGGATGGGGTTGAAGGCTCAGGACAGACCCTACGGGTCCCACAGCCAGCGGCTGAAGCGGTTCTCACTCTCCTTGACTCGCCTCTCAATTTCAGGCCCAGCCCAGACGGTCAGCTGGTCTGACTTGGATGGTCCCATCTTTGGAAGGAAAGCTATGGCAAACCTAGTTTGTGTATTAAAAAGCAGAGACATCACTGCCAACAAAGGTGTGTATGGTCAAACCTATGGTTTTTCCAGTAGTCCTGTATGGATGTGAGAGCTGGACTATAAAGAAAGCTGAGTGCCAGAGAATTGGTGATTTTGAACTGTGGTGTTGGAGAAGACTCTTGAGAGTCCCTTGGACTGCAAGGAGATCCAACCAGTCCATCCGAGGGAAAATCAGTCCTGAATATTCACTGGAAGGACTGATGCTAAAGCTGAAACTCCAATACTTTGGCCACCTGATGCGAAGAGCCGACTCATTGGAGAAGACTTGATGCTGGGAGAGATTGAAGGCAAAAGCAGAAGAGGGCGGCAAAGGATGAGATGGTCAGATGGCATCACCGACTCAACAGACATGAACTTGAGCAAAGCCTGGGAGATAGTGGGGGACAGAGGAGCTGCAGTTCATGGGGTCACAAAGAGTTGGACACAACCTGGCATCTGAACAACAACAGCAACTCCTTGGCTAGGGACATCTGATTGACATATTGGAGGGAGGTCAAGTGACCTGGAGGAAATGAGAAAAAGGGAATTCAGGCTATCAGGGGACACCTGGTCCTGACCAGGTGTCTAGCACAGACTGCAGAGAGGTAAATCCCTAAATAATTATCAAACAAAGAAGCCAAGTGCCCTCAACTCCTGAGCACAATGAAATTCTGTCTCTGAAAAAAAGAAACAAACAAACAAAGACAAGAACAAAAAGTAAACAGTGCAAAATAAGGAAATGCAACTGCAATAATAGATTATGTACAAAATGATTACAATATGAAATTATAAAGTGTCTGCATACCTGTACTTAGGGAAATGTAAGCAGAAAAGCAAGGTACTTTTTGGGATATTTTTTACTTTTAGTGATTTATCACTTTTAATCATGAAAGGAAAAAAGTGACCTAAAGGTAAAAGTACAGTAAAATGAATATACTCATGCAAAATTTGATTCTTTAGGAGAAACACAAGAAGAAAACAATAAGAAGTGATAAATGATAAACTACTAGAGAAAACTGCTAATGTTGGAAGAGGGGCAACACAAGAATTTAAGCTAAAATTGGGGTAAAATGTAAAAGTTTTTCAGGAAATACATTATCCCTGTTGATTTTAGAAGAAAGAAAATCCAGGCTGCATCCAAGAAGTTAAAAACATTGTCAAGGAGCCTACATGTCAGAAAGATGAGCCAAGCTGATATGCTTTCATAGGTGAATTTTTTTCAAATCTCCAAACAATAAATATCTTCTATATAAGCTTTTGCAGAGAGAAAAATATATCCCTGTTATTTTTCAAATTTTATAACATGCCTCATTCCAAACCTTTAGCAAGAAAGTATCCAAAAGAAAGCTGCAGATAATTGCATATATAATTTGAAATAAACCCCTTAATTTAATATATTTTTAAAATGTTCTGTAATGACCTAAATGGAAAGACATCTAAAAACAGACGGGATATATTTATACATGTAACTGATTCACTTTGTTGTACAGTAGAAACTAATACAACATTGTAAAGCAACTATACTCCAGTAAAAATTAATTTAAGAGAAACAAAAGGAGCTAACTGATTACATATAAATAATTTTAAAATTTGAACAGTTATAAAACTATGTGTCAAAGATAATATTTGCTTTTTAAAAAGTTGATAGGAAATTTAAAATCAAATATTAGTTACTCTAAGAAAGAAAGGCTCTTTCCTGTTTATAATTTTATTAATAAAATTAACTTTAAAGGTCAGGTTCACTCCAGTAAGTACTAAAGTAACAGTCACTAAAATTCTGTATTGACTCCATGTTTAAAAATTATGTGATAGTTTTTAAAGTGATAAAAGGAGAAATCAAAGGTAACACATAATGAAAACTGTATAGCTTAATTGAAAGGCAGCAGGCAATTTTAAAGCACTGACAGCATTCCCATTAAAAGCAGGAATAAGGAAAGTAAACAAGGAAATTTGACAAAAGCATAAATTAAGAAGTGGCAATACAGGAAAGCTGTAGGCTTCTTTTTCCTCTGTAGATTATGTGATTTTTTGATGCTGGAAAATAAGAAATCAACTGGCAAACTACCAGAAAGAGTAAGAGATTTCAGTAAGATAAGGAATTAGAATATTAATATAAAAACCAAGAAAATAGATGACTTTGCTCATCTGGTTGCTGAAAATTTAAAGCACTGGTAGAACCAAATATATCTGAAGGTTTAGAAGAATATGTATGAACACACATTATTGGAGAGAGTGGATGTTGGTTCACTGTTCTGGAAAGACATTTAGCATCGTGGGTCAAAATTTAAAAGCGACTCATCACTTGACCTAGAAGTCAAATTTCCCCAAGAACAGTGCATAGGTATGCCAAAGTATCTGGGAATAGTTGTAACAATGTTGTTTACAGTAGCAAAAATATTAAAATGTAGTAAAGAAAAGATGACATATATAGGAAATGGAACACACTATAACATCAAATCAAGGCATATAAAGCAAAAAGAACACCATGCAACATTAAAAATGGCGATGTAGCTATATGGTTATTAACTTGAAAACGTATCTGACACATATTGAAAAGCAAAGTGTGCTTAAGAACAGCATGAGTAGGATGACTCCTATTTTGTACACTTGCTGTGTTACTCAGGCACCAATTTATTCATCAGGCCTCTGTCTGGAAGATGTGAACAGCAAGAAGCAGTGCTTTCCTCTGAATGGTGGGAATTCGGGTGAATTTTCGCTTCTTCTTGTGTCGTATTTTTTAGATGATTTCCTTCCGAGCTTTCTCTCCTCCCTGTTTCTCTTCCTTCTTTCCCATATGTTATTCCTTTTCTGCTATTAGTTGGTGTCCAATTTAGTAAGGGAAAAAAACTACATTCATGTTGGAAGACAATTATTAATGAATCAGACAATGGATTTCAAGGATATTCAAGATTTTTGCATGTGTGGTAAGTTGCTTCAGTCATGTCTGACTCTTTGCAGCCCCACAGACTGTAACCCCCAGGCTCTTCTGCCCATCAAATTCTCCTGGCTAGAATAGTGGAGGAGGTTGCAATGCCGCTCTCCAGGGGATCTTTCTGACCCAGGGATCGAACCCTCATCTCTTATGTCTCCTGCATTGGTAGATGGGTTCTTTACCAGTGCCATCTGGTTTCAAATCCCTTTAAAGTGTGTGTGTGGAGCAACACATGCCTATGTATCTGGAGTAGTATTTGAGTAAGTCAGCTACTAGCCAAGAGTTTCAAATCAATAAGAGACACACATTTAGAAGCCACATGACATTTGAGGATTTAATTTCCGAAGATAATCACACTTCCGTCATCCTCTATCCTACAACTTGTCTCTTTAATGATATTTTGAAATTGCACCATCAAGCCTGGATGACATATGATCACTGAGGGCAGTTAACTACATCCTATTATTCCCACAGCAGCAAGCTTTCTTATCACAACACTAAGAGTGAGAATTTAAAGTTTGGCAGCTGGCCGCGAGGTCTCTAACTCTTCACGTCAGCCCCATCCTTGAGAAAGTCCTGGGTGGTTGTGCACTTCATACTCCTGCCTTTGGGCAGGAGTCGGTCCAGACTCTTCACGTGGAAAGCCTTTTTGCCCTTTTCTGGTGGCCCAAGCAGTGGTTCTCACGCTTGAGAGTGCATCAGAATCTCAGGAGTGTCCTTAGAGCTCACACTGCCCGGCTCCACCTTCAGTTTCTGCTGCAGGAAGTCTAGGGTGGGGTTCCGAGATTCTACATTTCTCATGAGTTCCCTAGAGGCTGATCTGCTGGTCCAAGGACCACACTAGGAGAACCGGCAGTTGGTAACCAGACTTATTTACAAACTTCTGTTTCCCTTTTCATTGCAAACCTATAGATGATGCCCTTGAGGATATTTTTAAGAAGGCTGAGACAGCAAGTCTGAAATGTTTTCAAAAGGAGGCATCAAGAGTTCGTTTTGATTGTACTTTCACAGAGCTCTCAAAATGAGTGTGGTCATAAAGAGATTGATACTTAGCTCATATCTAGGCAGGACTAGAACAAACCAGGCAGATAGAGTAAAAGAAATTTGCTAGTCTAGATCTCTTGTCTTTATTCCCTTCCCAACTAGCTTTTGTGGGAATAGGTTTTTGTGGTGGGGTCCTTGGGTGCACCTTTATAGGTACTTATTTTCCCTTTGAAGTGGGAGCAGTGATGTACACACTGCTATACATAAAAACAGATAATCAACAAGGGCCTAATATACAGTGCAGGAAACTTTACTCAACGTTCTGTAATAATCTATATGGGAAAATAATCTGAAAAGGAATGGATATATGTATATGTGCAACTTGATCATTTTGCTTATGACTTAGATTAACACAACGTTGTAAATCAACTATCCTCTAATATAAAATAAAAATTAAATTTAATTTAATAAAGGAATTCCTGATAGCCAGAAGGAGAGAAAACACAGATATTTTTAAAAGAGTTGAGCTGAAGACCAATTTTTCTGGCGAGCTTCGAGGTTTGAAACAATATTATTTTAATATGTAAATGAAGGGAAGTCATTTCTGCAGGGGCTACTAATAAGCTCTATGTGGGAGACAGCCAAAATTATCTGACCTTTTATTCATGAAACTGTGGGTTTGCTAAATGAGCCTGGGCATTTGCAAAGCATGCTTGTTATGAGATGTTTCCTTCCCCAGGCTTCGTTTCTGATAGCAGTCCATTAAAAGGATTATACATTCTCATTAGCAGATATTAATGTTCCTTTTGAATGATGCTCCCAGTTAAAACAGCAAGCTTCCGAGTCCTGTTTACTTTGGCCACTTATTCTTATTTTCTTATCACCAAATTTCATTTTCGCGTTTTCAAGGCCGTGAAGACTATATTCCCATCTTCTGGAGATGTGAAAGTTGAAGAGGGGAAGATTTTGTTTCAAAACAAAAGAATATTTTTAGAAGGCAGAGCGTGGCCTTATGTGTGCATGAACCGGGGGAGGGAGGTGGTGAGTTCTGTGTTTCTGGAGTTTTCCCAGCTGCGGTTCAGCAAGAACAGTGACATTGCTGCTGCAGAAAGAGCTCCGTCGGCGGTGGTTTCTAGTGGCGATTTCATGACTCACTGATCTTGTAGTTTCTGTCTCTGGGCATGTTCTTTTGGTTGTTAATTAATCCCTGACATGACAAAATAACAAACATTTAAAGCAGAAAATATTCATACTATTTTTCCACAAGGGTGAGCCCACGGCCACCCTCCTCTCTGTGGCCCCTCGCTCACACCGTTTGCTGTTCTGGAAATATTGGCAGTGGCATATGGCCTGAAATAACTCCAGAGTCAAGAGAACAAGATTGAGCTTTCAGTGCCCAAGATTTATGCATCAAAAATGTCTAGGTCCCAAAACATGCTTTATGAGAGTTAAAATGGAAGATATAGTCCCCCTGCCTCAGGTGGCAAACAGGCCATATGTCTGGGAGATTTACCTCCGCCCAGGCGTCCCCAGGCCTCCACCAGCCTCTGAACTCAGAGGATCTCACCAGGAGGGCAGCTCACCCCAGCCCAGTCACAGTTACAACCATGCTTATAATTACAGAGGGATTCCAGCCTAACCAAGTCCAAAAAAAAAAAAAAAAAATAGATGCAGGAAAAAAGGAGCTAAGTGACACATGTTCATCACATAATTATTCAACAATCGTACATCTTCTCAAGCAACAAAGATGGGACTTTATCTTAAAAGGACTGGCAGCTGTATACACAGGACCAATGTCAAGTAAGGTCCCAAGACCACCCTTCCGCCCCCAGACCAGCCTGTTTCATCCAATATTCATGGATTCTGGTAGCTTTCAGATTCAGAAATTTCAGGGGCTTCAATCTGGCTGCCATGTCCCAGTCCACTCCTGCTTTCTCCCTTCTCTTATAAAGTCTTTGCTTTTAGTCACTTTTGCTTTATGGTTCCCTGTTTCTTATTATGCAGCCCAGGCATAGCTGTAATGATTAATCCATACGAGGCAGGGAAGCCTGGTGTGCCGCAGTCCGTGGACTTGCCGAGAGTCGAGCAACCGAACAACAGCAAAGGCTGTTTGATGTTGACTGTGTAACATAACTCATTTTGTTAAACTGACCAAACCACGCTTATCCACAGGACGAGGAAAGTAAACACGCGGGAAGGAAGCAGTTCACGTTCATGTCTAGGTTGTGAAGGTTTACTTTAGGGTCTCTGGGAGAGAAAGGGCCGATGCAATAACCTAGTGCAAGAATTTCTGTAGGAAAGTCTTTCACAGGATACAGTGTCTTTCATTTAAGCTGATTAATGACTCTGTGTGTGTGTGTGTGTGTGTGTGTGTGTGTGTGTGAGTGTGTCTGGACATCAACTGCTCTAGTACACAAGAACATTACCATTTGTCAGGCAAGCCACCTCTATATACTATTTTCAAATAAAGATGACCATTTTCGAAGGGTGCATTCTTTAGAAATCACCATCTACTCTGGAAGTGAGTTTAAATCAATAGCTTTGTTACCCGTTGCCATAAGCAGATCCATATGGGTGTATCTCAAAGGGAGAATCTGGGCTATTTCTAAACACATTTGTTTTTCTATTATGACTATAAAGAGGTCCCTGATTCCAGCACACTCATTTAACTATTGGCTTCAAAAAACCACAAGTGATAGCTTCTCCATTTCATTCTTCTGTCCTGCCTCCATTACTCAGTCTGAGGAAATATTTCCATTTCTGTTATAATTGCAAATCAGTTAAGATGTTCTTGTGGTTGATTCACTCAATCAAAGTAGCAACTGTTTAAATAGAGTCCCTTCTGGGTGAATCTTTATTTTTTAGAGAGTTATCCTCTAGCTGGGGAGGCCAAATATAAACACACTGAAGCTAATTAAACACACTAGATTTAAAATAGAAGTCTTCAATAAAACATGAGGTGTCACGTGGTGAATGATTAATATTTAACTGAATAGTGAGGCTGACTCTAAGCTCCAGCACCGGTGATCTGTCAGAGATAAATGTCACCTGGAGTTAATCGGAGGGGTCGCAGTGGCCAGGCTGTGCCTACTTCCGGCAGCTACCTCACTGATCTTACCCCACATCAGGGACCCACTCACAATATCAGGTTTAGTCACTGAATTCTACTGCTGGGGATGGAGCAAGGCCAATCTCCGTATAAAGAGCTGTTGTGTCCCGGTGTTCAGAAAGGAGTGCCTGAGTCATGATGGACCAGAGAGGAGGTAGGAAGGACGGATACGATGGATCTTCAACTGAATTTTTTTTATTTTTATTTTTTATTTTTGGCCATGCTGGGTCTTTGTTACTGTGTGAGGGCTTTCTCTAGTTGCAACACATGGGCTTCTCTTCCTGTGGCTCACGGGCTTAGTTGCTCTGCCGCACGTAGGATCTCAGATCCTCAACCACAGATGAAACCCACATCCCCTGTACTGGAAGGGGGATTCTCCACTGTTGGGCCACCAGGGTTAGCCCTCAATTTTTCAAGGGTGTTTACACTTGAAGGAGTGGAGTGTAGGCTGCAAGTTGAATATTAAGTTAGAGAAAAGACAGTGCAAGTAGCCCTCAGGAAGCAGATGAGTTGTAAAGGACGGGCTACGTGGGCAAGGCGTGGAAAAGGAAGGTATCACCTTGCTAAGGCAATGGCTTGGGCGGCGTCTGCCTGGACGTGACAGCTGATGTTTTAGAAACGAGCTAGATCAACACAGAAGAGAATCTGAAGAGAGAAGCCACGAGGTCTAACGTTAGCTTGAGAGGAGGAGGAGAGAGAGGGGGATTTATATGTTCAAGGATGAAGCCCTCATTGCTAAAAGAGGTCTCAGAGAGACTGAAAATTGGCAATGCTTTGGTCCAAATGCTACAAAGATCAATACTTTTCATTAGCAAAGTGCCTTGAAATTTGATTTGATCTTGTTTGCAGACAGTATTACGTATAAAGAGATATTTATGCTTCTAAGTTCAGGCATGGAACCTCGCATTAATCAAAGGTATTAGCTCATTTTAATTTTTCTTTGCTACATTTTTGCTTGAGCCAGTGAGACCATTTTGGGATATCTATCTATATAAAAATCTATATATTGAGAAAAGGTGAGAGTGATGTTGTTGGTCTTTTTTTATTTTTAAGGGTCCTTTTTGGCAATTAAGTGAATGGTTGGTGCCCTTAATATTCTGAGAGCAAACACAGCCATCATTATGAATCACTGCAGTTGATGAGTCTAATCCTTTTTCGTGCCATTAGAGCAGATGCTCACATCTGAATCCCCCGCAGACAGATCAGTCTTCGTCATCTCCTCATACATATTCCAGCATCTGTACTGGATTTTTGATATGCTGTACTGCATGAGGTCACAGAACCACTTTTCTGAACTGGCAAAGCAGCTGCCCAGGAAATCAGAATAAAACAGTGAAGAAATTGCTGTTCTTTGCAAAATTGACAGTGACCTGTGAGTCTGAGGATTTGGGTGTGAACTGTGTCTACTTGTCTAATCCTGGATTTCTGGAGAAGCTCTCTCCATAGAAGAGCTAGTTGAAATCTAAGACTGGTCTAAACTTTGCATACGGCACAGGTCTGTATTGGCAAAGCCATGGTTTTTCTAGTAGCCATGCTCGGACATGAGTTGGACCATAAAGAAGCCTGAGTGCCCAAGAATTGATGCCTTCAAATTGTGGCGCTGGAGAAGACTCCTGAGAGTCCCTTGGACAACAAAGAGATCAAACCAGTCAATCCTAAAGGAAGACAACCTTGAATATTCACTGGAAGGACCGATGCTGGAAATGAAGCTCCAGTACTTTGGCCACCTGATGCGAAGAGCTGACTCACTGGAAAAGGCCCTGATGCTGGGAAAGATTGAAGGCAGGAGGAGAAGGGGGATGACAGAGGATGAGATGGTTGGGTGGCATTATCGACTCAATGGACATGAGTTTGAGTGAACTCCAGAGATACTGGGGGACAGAGAGGTCTGGTGTGCAGCAGTTCATGGGGTCATGAAGAGTCAGACATGACTTAGCATCTGAACAACAAAAACTCTGTATATAGCATTAAAGTAAAAGCACCAGTGGTGCCAAGGGAAAACCCAGTCTTTCCAATGTCAGTCACTGAGAATGCCTGGATTTTGTGATTGGAAATCACAACACACACACATATGTCACAAACAGATATGCCTTGTTCCTGATTATAACATAACATGAGCTTTTGTGCCAAAAGGTGGATGAAACTGCATTAGAAATTATTTGAATATTTGTATTTCTATGAAGACCCCGGTACTTCTATGAACCTGAATCACCAAAGGGAAGGGAATTTTGCTGTTCTTGTTTTACCTGCCAGGCTTGGTGCTCAACAGAGGTCCCAGGGCTACTGGTAAGAGTTTGCCAGGGCTCCTTCACAATGCATCGCAGGCCGGCTGGCTTACACGGGCTCTAGAAGTCTGGACAACTGGTTCCTTCTGAGAGCTTTGAAAGACAGTCTGTCCCAGGCCTCTCCCCTTGACCTGTGGGTTTGCTTGTGGTCTTTGACATTCTTTGGGTTTCGCCCCTTCACTCAGATCTCTGCCTTTCTCTCCTAACATGTTGCTTTCCCTGTGTACCCATCTGTGTCCACATTTCTCTTTTTCATAAGGACACCACTATTGGAACAGGGAGCCCCTCTTAGCTAATTGTATCTGCAGTGACCGTATTTCCAAATAAGGTTTCATTCTGAGGTATCGGGGGTTAGAACTTCAACATGTAAACCGGGAGAGACACACAGTTCATTCCTCTTCTCTAGCTTCCCCCAAATCCGTGTTCTTCTCAGACACAAAACACATTCCCCCCATCCCAACATCCCCCAGAGCTTGCAGAGATGGCTGTGTCATATCTCCCATTCCACAGATGATTTTGCAATCTGACTTCATCCTTTCCGCCTTAAGAGGCAGACTCTCTTCACCTTCCTTGAGTCTAGGTTGCTTCTGGAATCTTTTCATGTCAATAGAACATGGTGGGAGTGATGCTGTGAAATTCTGAGGCTGGGCCTTGAGAGGTCTGGAACTTCTGCCTTCCACTCTTGGAATGTCTTTCACTGGGACCCAGTAGCCATGTTATGATGAGTCTTAAGCTGCCATGGTGGAGAAACTCTGATGGAAAAGCCCCAGCCCCCAGCCTTTGCTGGACAGAACCAGTGATCCGTACCCCTGTCAACCGTGTGAGGACACTCTGGAAACTTCTGTCACCCCAGCACTTCATATGACACCAGTAAGACAGAATAGCTCTCTGGTCACACAAAGAATTATAACTTATGATAAACTGTTGTTTTAAGGTGCTTTGTTAAACCACAATAGAAAAATTGAAACAGTGTATGGACCTCCCAGGTGGTGCTAGTGGTAAAGAAGCTGCCTGCCAATGCAAGACATGTAAGAGACAAAGGCTGATGCCTGAGTCAGGAAGATCCCCTGGAGGAGGGCATGACAACCCACTCCAGTATTCTTGCCTGGAGAATCCCATGGACAAGGAGCCTGGTGGGCTACAGTCCATAAGGTTGCAAAGAGTCGGATACAACTGAACAACCTAGCATGCAAGCACAGTATTAGAACTGGGATCCTTCAGTAGCAAAAACCTAAACCGGGGTAGTATTGCCTTTGGTGAAAAGTAGGGAGAAGACTGCTACTGCAAACTGGAAATGATGGAGCAAATTCTCATTCAAGCCTGGAAGAGTGGTGACCTGTGACTTGAAGTGGAAGAACATTTGGCAAACTCCTCCTTGTGGGAACACGAGATAGAATGTGAATCTGGTAAACTTGTGGATCTCGCATAGGAGATTTCCAGGCAGGATGTTGAAAGCACCGTTGGGCTTCTTTTAGCTCTCAGTGATAAATTGTGGAGAGAGGGATGGATTTGAAAAGAAACTGTTTGCTTTTTTTAAAGCAGAATTCAAAGGAAATATTCCAACTTTGGACTTTCTAAGTTGGAAAATAAAACTATTTCTCACTGCATGCCTCTTTACTGGGCAAACATTTCTCAAGGTAAAAGGTGACTCGGGCAAAGATCAAAGACAAATGTTGCCAGGAACACAAGGCCTGGGGTTAAAGTCAAGTCAGGGGCATGGGAACATAATGCTTTGTTAAGATCTCAGAGTTTTAAGAGGTGCTTGTTATTCCTTCTACACTGGACAACATTTCTTCTAGCATCTTTCTTTTTAATTTTTTCTTTTATATTGAAATATAATTGATTAACAATATTGTGATAGTTTCAGGTGTATAGCAAAGTGATTCAGCTGTACATATACAAGTATCTATTCTTTTTCAAATACTTCTCTCATTTAGACTGTTACAAAATATTGAGCAAAGTTCCCCGTGCTATACTTTGAGTCTTGGTTGGTTTTCCATTTTAAATATAGCAGTGTATGCATGTCCATTACAAACTCCCTAAATATCCTATTCTCCTAACTGTGTTTCTGTTTTGCAAATAAGTTCACTTGTATAATGTTTTTTTTTTTTTAGATTCTAAATATAAATTATATCATATGATATTTCTCTTTGTCTTACTCAAAATTCATTTAGTATGACAGCCATGACAATCTCTAGGAAACTTAATGGTGTTTTCTCATAACTCCCCAACTCATAGCCCAAGTAGAGAGAAGCCTGTGTCAAACAAAAATGTGGGCATGGCATCTGCCCAATCGACTGGATTAAAGGTTTTATATACTGGCATCACACTGAACTGGGTTTTTCAGGTGGCTAGTGGTAAAGAACCTGCTAGCCAATGGAGGAGATGCAGGAGATGCAGGAGACACGGGTTCGATCCCTGGGTCAGGAAGATCCCCTAGAGTAGGAAACGGCAACCGACTCCAGTATTCTCACCTGGGCAATCCCATGGACAAGGAGCCTGGTGCGCTACAGTTCATGGGGTCTCAAAGTGTCAGACATGACTGAGCACACCCCACCTTAACTTAGGAAGTTGTATCATTTTGTCCCCAAAGTACAAAACAGACAGAAGATTCTTTTCCTCCCCAGGGTTCTGAGAGCAGGCAAAAGCTAATGTGTCATAAACATGGTCCATTTCTTACAGCAAAGGAAGGGAGAGTCAGGGGGATGAGCCCACAGTCCAAAGAGAGAAGCCGCACGCTGAGCAGGCCTCCTCCCCTTGAGAAGCTCTTTGCTGTTGATGTTCAGTCACTCAGTTGTGTCTGACTCTTTGTGTCTGATGGACTTTGGCCAGCACGCCAGTCTTCCCTGTCCATCATCTCCCAGAGCTCACTCAGATTCACATCTGTTGACTCAGTGATGCCATCCAACCACCTCATCCTCTGTCATTCTCCTCCCCTGCTGCCTTCAGTCTTTCCCAGCATCAGGGCCTTTTCTAATGAGGCGGTTCTTTGCATCAGGTGGCCAAAGTGAGAAGGTCCAGGTCTTCCTAAACGAGAACAAGGCAGGGAGGGTTGGGTCTCAGTCGTGGCTGGGTTTCACAGTCGCTCTGTCTGCGCTTCCCACTTTCCCTCTTTGGTTTGGAGTGTTGACTGCAGGCATTCTGTGCCTGTCTCTCCACGCATTTTCTGTCTCGTCTGGGACTTGATTTTTTATTTTTTTCCAGTTGAATGATCTCCCAGCCTGAGGAGCCTCATGGGAGGAGGCTTATCAATACCTGTGTCTGACTCAGAAGATTAGATTCATATATGACTACTGTTATGATCTGAGAGTTGGACCGTAAAGAAAGCAGAGGGCCAAAGAACTGATGCTTTTGAACTGTGCTAATAGAGAAGACTCTTGAGAGTCCCTTGGACTGTAAGGAGATCCACCTAATCCATCCTAAAGGAAGTCAATCCTGAATGTTCATTGGAAGGACTGATGCTAAAGCTGAAGCTCCAATACTTTGGCCACCTGATGTGAAGAACTGACTCATTGGAAAAGACCCTGATACTGGGAAAGACTGAAGGTGGGAGGAAAAGGGGGTGACAGAGGATGGCATGGTTGTATGGCATCACTGACTCGATGGACATGAGTTTGAGCAAGCTCTGAGAGTTGGTGATGAACACGGAAGCCTGGCATGCTGCACTCCATGGGGTCCCAAGGAGTCGGACATGGGACATAACTGAGCGAATGAACTGAACTGAGTTGTGTTACTGCCTGATGCCACAATGGGATGAGAGTTACGGGTTCTTGGGAGGAAAACATGTATTTTGCATCTCAGAGAATACAAGTAATTCGTGGCCAGAGGATGGTTTCCAGTAGACTACAGGTGACTTCAAATTCTTACTATGCCTCTAATTGACACACAGGGTCTGTACTCCTCCTTTTGAATCTGACCTGGCCTTTTGCCTAAACTTGGCCAAGGCAGTGCTGTGGAAGGATGTGATATAACATCCACAGCTGGGCCTGCAGCTGAAGCTTCCTGCTTAGCTCCTCTTGAAACCCTCTCCTGGAATCTGGCAGCTGTGTCAAGAGGCCCAAGCTGGCTGAGTTGAGACAGGAAGTTCCTGCTCTGAGCCTCCTCTCCAATGCAACACTTGGGAATGAATCAGCCTGACTGCAACTCCATGATCCCGGCCTGGGTCTCTCGGGGCAAAAGAAGTGCCAGGCAGAGCCCAGGAGTCTAAATTCTTTATTTACAGATGCATGGACAGATGAAACAATTGTCATTTTAAGCCACAAAGTTTTGGGAGTAGTTACCCAGCAGAAATAAATCATCCACCAAGAGCAGGCGGTAGCCAGTAGCTTTTTTCATGCCTTGGTCCCTGTTCTTGGCCAGTGATCAAATTTTCTGAAATTTAAGCTACACTAAGCATGATTGAATGAGCATTTTAAGTATACTTAATTAAAATAGAAGGGCCATGTCTTACTCTAATTACACGTGAATTATTTGCATACATTTATTGAATTATCAAAAGCTAATCGATTACCCCAATATTTCATCTTGGTTCTACTGAATCTATATTCTAAGCAGAATTATTAAGCGACTTCATTTAAGTACAATCATATTTGATGAAAATAGACAGAATCAGTCTTGGGATGGTGTGTCCAGAGTGAAGAACTGAGCCTCATGTCATAGGAGCCCTCTGACCTTCATTGTCAGCACATCCTTTCCTTTTTCCTTGTTTTTATTTATCATCTTCTGTTTTTATTTCCAGAACACAGCGTTACTGTGTACTGAGGATGAAAGTTTTGAAAAGAACTATGAAGTACAAAGAGAAAAAAAGGAACATTTTAAACAAAGACAAATGTAAAACCTCAAACTCTTTGAAATTTCAGATAGTTTTCCCTCATTTAAAATCCATAAGCCATAAATGAGGAGCCACTGGAGACAGTGGGATCTCATTGAGTATTTTGCTGATTACAGGCTTGCTTTCTTTTTTCAAGCTGCCTGATTTTCATTTAGGGAGCTATGAGCTATACCCACAGTTATTACCAAAATTGATTTTGAGTCTGCACCTGAAGCATTATCCACTGCTTCTCTGAGGAAGATGGAATATATATTTATCAAAATGTCCTGGCTGAATAAAAGCTAAGTAAAAGCTGGTAATAACAATGCCAGCATATGTGTATTTTTAAGCAGAAGAACTGTCCTTTCAGTTCAAAATGTCTTCCTTCCCTTCTCATCTGTAAGGAAAAGCCCTTCATAAGGTCCAGTCCTCCCATGAAGGGAACAGGTGCTGTGAGTGATAGATGTCTGAGAAGACTGTCTAAAAAGACAGGGACAGCTGTAAGGGACAATTGGCATGCTGTTGGAATTTCTGCAGATAATGACATTACACAGACTCCTAAAATGTCAGACATAAAATAATAAACAGGACTCTGCATGTGGTTGTTCTTTCTAAGCGAATAGAGCCATCTATGGATCAACTCTTTATTTCTCTGGATTGTGTCAGAACGATGCCCTTTAGTCAGCTCTTTACTTCACAAAATACTGCACAGGCAAGCATTTCTTCCTCTCCACAGTATTAATTAAATTACATAAAACTGGCAGTGTTTAAATTCTGGCATCTGTATTGTCTCACTTAATTACACCCCTGGACTCCTTTCAAAATTCTTTCATTTGCTACAGGGACACCTATTGGCGAAAGGGGAAGAAATCAGATACAAGCGGTAGATGTGACTAGGGATTTCTGCCTGGCCCACTGCCCGCGCCCAGGAAGGCCTTCTGTCTGTCTGTCAGTCTGTCGGTCGGCAGCGTTCCCAATCCCCTGCTCTGCGGTGGAGGGAAAAAGTCACGATGATAGAGATTCACTGGAAATTAAGTAAATTTCATAAATAAGACACTTTTGAACATTCTCTCACGTTAAAACACACACACACACATAAAGTGGAATGTGGCTTACCATGCCCAATTTCAGCTTCCTGTGTGCCAGATAAGAGCTTCCTTGAAGTGTGGGCATAGGAGAAGCATCAAGAAGCTTGCCACAAGCACCCTGCTCAGAAGGCTGCTGTAAGCTCAGGTCAGCAGGGGTGATGCACGCCCGGAAGGGTCAGTCCTCTGGGCAGAGCACGTGGACAGAACGTCCGCTCAGCCATGTCCGACTCTTTGCGACCCCAGGGACTGTACCCAGCCCGCCAGGCTGCTCCTTCCATGGGATTCTCCAGGCAAGAACACTGGAGTGGGTGGCCATTTCCTTCTCCAGGGGCTCTTCCCGACCCAGGGATCGAACCCATGTCCCCTACATCTCCTGCATCAGCAGGCGAGGTTTTACCACGGGGCCCTTGGGGAAGCCGTGATAAAGAGCTAGTGCTAGTGCTAAGTCGCTTTCGGTCGTGTCGGACTCTTTGCGAGACTCTTTGCGAGCCCTCCAGGCTCCTCTGTCCATGGGATTCTCCAGGCAAGACCACCGGAGTGGGTTGCCAGTTCCTTCTCCTGGGGACTTTCCCAACCCAGAGACTGACCCTGTGTCTCTGAAGTCTCCTGCATTGGAAGGCAGGTTCTTTACCACTAGCGCCACCTGAGAAGCCCCATGATAAAGAGCTGTTCCCAGGAAAAGGCAAAGGTAAGTGAAGTCCACAGGATTATTTTTGGTAAGTTCTCTCTCTCTCTCTCTCTTTTTATCAATTTGTCCAAAAGCCAAATTAATTTCTGTCCTGGGTCTACTTACTTAACTTCTTAAAACACCTTCTTGTCTGGCTACCGTCTGAGTCAGAAATCTGGCCTCATCTTTGATCTGTGTCCTCATCCCCTGCCTGCAGCCCCTGATTTCAGCATCTTACCCGTCTCTCCTCACTGCCTCCTGTGAGTCTGGACAGTTACACTCAGTCGGGCTGGGTCCTTTCTAGATCAAAGGATCTTTTGGCTTTTTCCCTGCTCTCTGAGCCTGCCCGATGATCTTTCCCAAGTGTGAGTCTTGGATGGTTACTCCTCAGTGGCTTCAAATTGCCAACCACAATAAAATCCAAACTGCTTAGCATAGAAATTGAGACCCTCCATGATCCGGACTTTGATTCCCTCATCAACCTCATTTCTCTCTCTATTAAATTGTTCACTGTTGTTGAACCACTGAAATGGGATCTATAGAGTGAAGCTTGAAAAATGATACTTCTCTTCCACTGAGAAAACACAGTGCAAAATTGATTGGATTTTATCTTTTGTAGGAAAACATTGAAAGGAGAAAAATCTTAAATTTAATTAAAAAACGTTACTTGTTGTAATGGAAATTTGGTATTTTTTAACTAAAATAAACACATTTGGCAATTTAGAAAATACTGCTACTAAACAGCTAAAAAGTTTATCCTTCTTCATTTCATTTGTTCAGTAAATATTTAATAAATGTACAATATGAGTTTGGACAAATGTATGCATAATGTATATATCGTTGAGAGTGAAACTAAAAGTCACTCAGTCATGTCTGACTCTTTGTGATGCCATGGTCTATATAGTCCATGGAATTCTCCAGGCCAGAATACTGAAGTGGGTAGCCGTTCCCTTCTCCAGGGGTTCTTCCGAACTCAGGGATCAAACCCGGGTTTCCCTCATTGCAGGAGATTCTTTACCAGCTGAACCACCAGGGAAGCCCGGATATATCACTGGACATGTATATATCACTAAGGTATCCTAGGGCTTCTCAGTGGTAAGGAATTCACCTTCCAATGCAGGGGATGCACATTCGATCCCTGGGTCAGGAAGATACTCTGGAGAGGGAAACGGCAACCCTCTCCAGTATTCTTTCCTTGGAAATCCCATGGACGGAGGAGCCTTGAGGGCTACAGTCCACGGGGTCGCAAGAGTAGGACATGACTTAGCAACTGAGCGACAACAGAAACACAATATAACATACAGTGCATCAGTCATTGGCTCATGAAGATGAGACACAGTTCCAGCCTTCCATGAGTTAACAGTTTAGTGAAGGAAAAAAATAAGAAAAAAAAATATATGTGATATAGCTTAAGTGCTATGAGAGGCATGATGCTTAAACATCTTGTATTAGTTAGGTCTCTTTATATGGCAGGTAGTAAAAAACTCATCTGAACCATAAAAGAAAGAAAGAGAAATTTATTGTCATACACAAAGGAAAATTCCAGCAGCAGTACACACTCAGTTATGGTTTGATCCCGGTGCTCCAGTAACATTACCAGACACCTCTTTCCTTCTCTCCCCTCCAAGTACACTTGTATTGGTGTTCCCTTACACTGATTATCCCTATGTGGCAATGAATGCTGACATTAGAAACTCCAGACTTGAACTTCATCATTTAATCAACTTTATACAAGCAAAAATAAAACTTCTTTCCTGCAATGGTCCCAGATGATTGCGAGTTCGTGGGACATATATGTCCACTGTTGATCCAAGCACGTGGCTAAGAGAACAAAAGGTACTGATGGATCAATATTTCTTCTCAGTTAATATGAAGGCATTGGAAAAACTTCTGAAGCATGGTATTGTGAAAATACATGCTAGCTTTGTGTTTTTCAATTAATTGAAACAAAAGAGTGTATCTTAAAAACGAGGGCAGGGGGATGGGGAAGTAATCCAAACACTTCATTTCTTTCACTTGTATGGAAAATTTTCCACTCTCATTCTAACAGAAGCCCTTATTTTCAGGTTCCTGACTTGCTAAATGGTCAGAAATGTTCATAAACAAGTGCTGCTTTGGGGATCATGGCTGCATATCCAGGACTTAATATTCCTGATATTTGGGTTTGCTGCTGAAAGAACAGAGTTCAGCTCAGACATGTCTAAATAGAAACAAATACAGCACCAAGTCTGAAAATGCCTATAAATGAAGCCTGGGCAAGTCATAACTTCTAAAGCAGGGGTCCCCAACCTCTGGGATCTAATGCTTGATGATCTGAGATGGTGCTGATTTAAAATATTAGAAATAAACTGCACAATAAATGTAATGCACTTGAATCATCCTGAAATCATCCCCTTCAGTGTCCATGGAAAAACTGTCTTCCATGAAACTGGTCCCTTGTACTAAAAAAGGTTCAGGACTGCTGTCTAAAGGGTACCCAAATTCCTAGTTGTTTTATAAAATTATCTGCTTCAGAATATATTTTAGGGATGAAACTTGTGATAGTTTATTTGCCTATAACTACTGAAAGTTTAACAATTCTGGCATGAAATCAGTGGGTGAAAAAAAATCCTTGAAGTTAATTTATATGCATTCACTATTGGCGATGCATTTTACTGAGAGCCATATTAGTTGCAAGTTTAAAAAATCACTGCCATTATTAATCACCCCAAATAACTGCCCTTATAAAAATGCATTTTCAACACACAAACACTGAATATATTTCCTTCGATGGATCTGTGAAAGAGACACCCAGAAATGGCACAGTGGAGACACCAAGCGTGAGTTTCATAAAAGATTCGTCTTTGGGGCGCATCTGAATCCCTAATTGTGCAGCTTCGCTCCCTGCAGGTGATTATGACTAGGTTGAAACATTTACATTTATATTTGTTATCTGCAAGAGATAATTAGATATTTCCACCGCAAAATAACTTGCATTAATGGGCCGTAACTTTCAATATGTAGCTTTAAACTGCACATTTAAATAATATAATATCTGTTTCCCTTAATTTTACTGTAATTGTCTCCATGTGGAAGCTTTATTTTTTCTCTTTCAAAAACACAATTGGCTAAAACAACATATTAAATGTTTTTAATTTATTACTTTGAAATTTTAGAATAGGTAACCTAGCTAACTTGTACAGAATTTTACTAAAGTACCAGCATGTCAAAAGAAAGTGATGTTGAGCTGAAACAAAACCTCTACAGCCTTGGCTGAAATGATAAGGTTTACATGTGGAATATACTTGTCTTTGGGGAGAGGTATGTAAGATATGGTGGAAATTTTTTTTGTCATTTCTGTGCATAATACAAATATCTGTTAGCTTTAATTAGAAGCAAAGTTAGCCTTAATTATATACTTAAGCTTGTTCTCTGTCTAGGGTTTGGTCAACAACACTTTCTTTGTTGAAAGGTCAGTTTGTAATTGTGTACTGAAAATTTTATCCATTCTTTCCTTCAATGACTCTATCAGCTCCAGTTCAATAGACTGAGTTAGGTTCACAGGTCAAAAGAAAGCCCTAACAATCTCAGTTTAGAAGACGTATCTACCTGGAGTCGACTTACAGATGAGCTTGGCTCCATCGGACTAGCATCTCCAGTTTATAAGCACAAAACTGACTGTGTGAAACATAAATAGGATGCTGTCAGCTAAGGAGAATCATTCAGTCTGAGTAATCCTTTAATTAGATACAGAAAGTAAGTGTCTCTGTACTCAACTTGCATCCCCTAAATTGGCCTGATTTAGTTACTATTCCTATGCTTTTAAAATTGTGGGCGTGCTAAGTGGCTTCCCTGGTGGCTCAGACGGTAAAGCATCTGCCTGCAATATGGGACACCTGGGTTCGATCCCTGGGTCGGGAAGATCCTCTGGAGAAGGCAATGGCAACCCACTCCAGTACCCTTGCCAGGAAAATCCCATGGACGGAGGAGCCTGGTAGGCTACAGTCCATGGGCTCGCAAAGAGTTGGACATGACTGAGTGACTTCACTTTCCTTTCCTTTAAGTCACTTTCAGTCATGCATGACTCTTTGTGACTCTATGGGCCACAGTCCACCAGGCTCCTCTGGCCGTGGAGTTCTCCAGGGAAGAATACTGGAGTGGGTTGCCATTTCCTTCTCCAGGGCATCTTCCCGACCCAGGGATCTAACCCCCGTCTCTTATGTGCCCAAATTGACAGGCAGATCCTTTATCACTAGAGCCCCCTGGGAAGCTAACTGTTGTTCTTTTGCTTTTAAAATGGTAATATCAGAAACATAAAAAGATTCCAAGTTCTCATGAGTTTAGGTGGACAACAAAATATCCATGCAGGCAAAGGCCTTCAGAAACCTGTATAAAAATTCTTCAGGCTTTGGAGTTAGAAGTTATGACTTCAGTGGTTGCCAGGGGAAGGGATGAGGGGAAGGGATAGTAGAGAAGTTTGGGATGGACATGCACACACCGCTCTGTTTAACGTGGATAACAAGCGTGGTCCTGCTATGAGCTCAGGGACAGCTGCTCAGTGTCAGGCGGCAGCCTGGATGGGAGGGGAGTTTGGGGGGAAATGGATACATGTATATGTATGGCTGAGTCCTTTCACTGTCAACTGAAACTATCACAACATTGCTAATTTTCTATACCTCAACAAAAAATTAAAAAAGTTTAAAAATATTTAAAAAGAAGTTATGACTTCTAGTTAGTCTAAAAGGAAAAAGAAAAAAAAGCTCAATTTCTTTGCAAAGATTCAGGTTTTTACTGACAATTGTGTGGTGTTACTGGTGATATTAAGCAAATATTATAATTACTATGTATATATAAGAATAATATATGGAAATTTTTATATATTAACACTAAGAATGGAAAAAAAATGGTAATAACAAATGATCCCCACAAAGGGTCTTTAGAGAATGCTCAGAATAAGATGCTAATCACCCAAATCAGTAACTTTTCCCAGAGACATGCTCTGTGTAGCTTCTTTCCTAATTAGGCTTTTTTTCCTAAGTAATATAAACAGTCCCTGAGCAAATTTGTTTATACTACTAATTAGTCACATCTGGAATAAAATGTTTGCAAAGAATCGACACACAGCTCTCTGAATCATGTGTATGATTTCTTTTAGAAACTAATAGATCTGAAAAATGTGGTTTAACACTATAGCCTATGACATTCATGTTATTAATGCATAAATGTGTACCATTTAAAACTAGAGGCCATTTGTTTTCCTATTCTAAAAAGTACCCAAATAAATATGCGACATCTAATAATATTTTTTGTTTTCTTTATTTTTCGAACTCAAAAATACCTGCGAAGACCCAATGCAGGGTTAAGTAGTTTCTTCATCAATGTGAATACAAATCAGCCTTGAAGATGATTTTGTATCTGGAATTTCTGCGTCATCTGCATTTTAGACTGAACTGGAATAATGAATTGAATATCATTTGTTGAATAATTGTGACTTTGGGCTCTTCCTGCCGGCAGCACATGAGCAGATATTGCAGGAGCGTCATTATCAGATAAGAAGACCTCTGAAATGTCCTGTCAGCTCCATTTTCACACGTTTCCCTCTCCATATACAAAAACCATAGTCGAGTGTTTGTAATTCAAATGTCTTTCAATTAGCCTAGTCCCATAGAATCATTCTTCAACTTAGAAGCCGAGGTCTGACACTTGAAATATAGGAAGTAAATTGAACTGCATTGCATTTGTCACAGTGGACACCATGACAACACTGCCTTTGCCACTAACACACTTTCCGAGCTTTGTGTGGGTTTTGATGTACTGACGTGAGAAGGGTGTGACCTCTAATGTGACCTTGACTAGGTAAGCCCTCAAAGGGCTTTTCCAGCATGTCAGCCCTGCAGGCAGAGTTCCAGGTGCTGGTATACACAGGGCGCTCTCTGGGAGCTCTGTTCTTGTCTAATGAAACAGACGGTAAAAAGTAAAAAGGGTCACATCTGTTGGTGAAAAAGTATTAATAATATGAAGAAAATAAAAAGAATGTGATGGACATTAGACAGTTTGAGGTTGATTTGGTTGAGAAATCGGGCCCTGGGAAGACCTCAGGAGGGGATTTCAAGAAGAGGGACGTCCCTATTTTGTGTCCTGGGGCAGACACAAGCTGGGCAGTTTTCAGGAGGAGGACTGCTTCCCCCAAGGGAGGAAGGGGAGCTTGGAAGGACGTGGGGTCAGGAGAATGAGACTTGTCAGCCAACTGCATGAGTTTGGATTTCACAGAACACAGAACACGGATCTGCATGTTAACTTGTATTTTTCCACAAGTTCTCATATGTGTTTAAATTGTCTAGACTTTCTGTCAAATTATTTTAATGTCCCAAGGTGATAGTTCTCTCTGTATCTCTGAAGAATGTGGCAAAAAAATAAGTATTTCTCAATATTCTTGCTTTAACAAGAAGCTGTAACATATTAAATCATTCTAAATAGAGGAAACAGAGGTATATGAAATATAATAGTAAATATCTGTATGAATAATTGTTCAGTCTCTCAGTCACGTCCGACTCTTTGTGACCCCGTGGACTGCATCATGCTAGGCTTCCCTGTCACTCACCATCTCCTGGACTTTGCTCAAACTCATGTCCATTGTGTCAATGATGCCATGCAATCGTCTCATCCCCTGTCATCACCTTCTTCTCTTGCCCTCAATATTTCTCTTATATTTCCCAGCATCAGAGTCAAAGTACTGGAGCTTCAGCTTCAGCATCAGTCCTTCCAATGAATATTCAGGGTTCATTTCCTTTAAGATTGACTGGTTTGATCTTCTTGCAGTCCATGGGACTCTTAAGAGTTTTCTTCAAAAGCATCAGTTCTTTGGTGCTCAGCCTTCTTTATGGTCCAACTCTCACATCCATACATGTCTACTGGAAAAACCATAGCTTTGACTAGATGGACCATTGTTGGCAAAGTAATGTCTCTGCTTTTTAGTATCTGTCTAGATTTGTGATATCTTTTCTTCCAAGGAGCAAGCACCTTTTAATTTTGTGGCTATATTCAATAAATTATTCTATTTTTAAGTGTTACTGGCTGTTGATAAGCAGAACACTCATCAAATAAATAAATGTCAGCTTCTACAGTTACAATATCAAGAGCTTAATGGGAGGGGATATGGGGAAGCAGCAATGAGATTTAGAGATCAAAGTCTTAAAACCTGAATTCAAAAAAACTTATGAAAAGATGGTCAATTTCACTGGTAATCAGAGAAATCAGTTATAACCACAGTGATAAAACATTTTGCACACATATTTGAAAAAGTTTAAAAGGAACTTTGGATATAGGGTTATCATTACCGTCTTTCTAAATTCCATATATATGTGTTAGTATGCTGTAATGTAATGTTCTTTATCTTTCTGGCTTACTTCACTCTGTATAATGGGCTCCAGTTTCATCCATCTCATTAGAACTGATTCAAATGAATTCTTTTTAATGGCTGAGTAATATTCCATGGTGTATAACCCTATATGCAAAACAGAAAAAGAGACACAGATGTACAGACTTTTGGACTCTGGGAGAAGGCAGGGGTGGGATGTTTTGAAAAAACAGCATGTATATTATCTATAGTGAAACAGATCACCAGCCCAGGTGGGATGCATGAGACAAGTGCTCGGGCCTGGTGCACTGGGAAGACCCAGAGGAATCGGGTGGAGAGGGAGGTGGGAGGGGGGATCGGGATGTGGAACACATGTAACTCCATGGCTGATTCATGTCAATGTATGACCAAACCCACTGCAATGTTGTGAAGTAATTAGCCTCCAACTAATAAAAATAAATGAAAAGAAAAAAAATAAATAAAAGGAACTTTGGGAACTTTGACTCCTTGCTCATGAGAATATATTTCTAAATAAGTATGCTGAAGAACAATGTGGCATGTCTAGTAAAGTTTAAGAAATGTACATCCTCTCATTGGGGTGCTCTACTCTTAGCTATAAGAGTTGAGCCTAGGGAGACAGTGGTAGCAAATGGGAAACAACATAAATATTCACCCACAGGAAGATGCCAAAAAGGATGTGTTCCTGCCACGGAACATGATAGAGCGTTGAGAATAACTAAACCAAGACTATGTATATCACTGTTAATAACTCATAAATGCAACATTAAGGGAATAAACAGGTTTAGAAGGATATATTTGGTGTGATACAAGTTATAGAAAGCTTTAAAATATGCAAAACAATATTGGATATCGCTCAGGAATATACAGAAGTGGGGGTGATGCAGGAAATAGTAACCATATTTGTTTGTCACAGAAAAGAATTATAAAATGACAATTTCTATTTTTTAACATTAGTCAGTTTGTCAATGATTATCAAATTGGTATTCTTTGTAAGTTCATGCTCAACAGAGACTAAAACCAAATTTGTTCATTTATCTTCATTAAGAGCTGATCAAATAATACTGTTAAACTTTAATTTCAAAAAGTTTCATTCATATAAATTGAGATGCAACAAAAGTTATTTAACATAATAAGTTTGAAATTCACAAAACCTCCATTATATAATGAATCCCAGAAGTTAAAATATTGTCCATGTCTTTATTTCTTCAGGTTTGATTCTTGCAGCTTTTCAATGTAGGAAAAAAAAAATCACACTAAAAAACTTTACCACACTGTGAAAAACAGTATGAAGAGTCTTTTAAAAATTAAAAATAGAACTACCATATGATCCAGCAATTCTTCTTCTGGAATTACTCAGAAGTATAATGATGTATGAGTTTGCTGGTGAATTATACAAAGGTGTAAGAAAGAAATTATTACATTGTCTATAATCTTTTTCAGATGATAGAAGGAAAGGAAATACTTCCAAACTTATCTGTGAGGCTGGTACTATCCTAATTTAAAAACCAGGGAATGACATTATAAGAAAACAAAATTACAGACCAATGTCTCTCACACAGATACAGCATCCTCAACAAAATATTAGCATACTGATTCCAAAAATGCATACAATTAATTATATACCATGACCAAAGGGGGTTTATCCCAATTTTGTAAAACTGGTTCAACAACTACAAGTCAACCACTGCACTCCATCATATCAACAAACTAAAAAATAAAACTCATATGATCATGTTAATAGATTGAGAAAAAAGCATTGACAAAATCCAACATCCATTAATGATAAAACATTAGTAAACTAGGAACAGAGGGGAGCTTCTGTGACTTGATAAAGATTACCTACAAAACACTTAGTGTTGAGAAACCCACTTACATGAACATGAGGTACAAATCAAGGATGTCCTTTGTAATCACTCCTTCAATATTATACTGGAAGTCTTTTCTGATGCAATGACATAAGGAAAGAAGATCTGTTAGATTGGTAAGGAAGACACAAAACTGCCTTTGCTGATGATATGGTTTGTTTTTGTTCAGTTGCTCAGTTCAGGCTGACTCTTTGCAACCCCATGGACTGCAGCACCCAGGCTTCCCTGGCTTTTGCCATCTCCAGAGTTTGCTCAAACTCATGTCCAGTGACTCGGTGATGCCATCCAACCATCTCGTCCTCTATCGCCCCCTTCTCCTCCTGCCTGCAATCTTCCCCAGCATCAGGGTCTTTTCTAATATCCATGCATGAGACAAGTGCTCGAAGCTGGTGCACTGGGAAGACCCGGAGGGATGGGATGGGGAGGGTGGTGGGAGGGGGGATCGGGTTGGGGAGCACAAGTAAATCCATGGCTGATTCATGTCAATGTATGGCAAAAACCACTACAATATTGTAAAGTAATTAGCTTCCAACTAATAAAAATAAATGGAAAAAAATAAAAATAAAACAATCCAACTAATGAAACTAATTAAAGATTATAGCAAGTTTGCAGGTATGAAGTTAATATACATACTTGTTAGAATATCCAAAATCCAGAACAATAATGACACAAAATCCTGGCAAGGGCATGAGGCAGTGTGAATTGTATTTCATTGCTAGTGGGAATGCACAAAGGTCCAGCTGCGTTGGAAGACAATGTGGTGGTTTCTTGCAGAACTAAGCATTCTGACCATACAATCCAGCAATCACATCCTTGGTACTGATACTTACCCAAAGGAGTTAACAACTTATGCCTATACAAAATCTTGTAAATGCATATTTATAGCTGCTTTATTCATAATTTCCAAATCTGGGGTCAACCAAGATGTTCTTCAGTGGGTGAATGGATAAACCATGGCACAGCCAGAAAACAGAATGCTTTTTGGTACTAAAGGAAATGAGGGCTTCCAGGGGGCAGTAATTGTAAAGAATCCACCTGCCAAGGCAGGAGACATAAGAGATGTAGCTTCCATCCCTGGGTCAGGAAGATCTCCTGGAGAGGGAAATGGCAACCCACTCCAGTATTCTTGCTTGGAGAATCCCATGGACAGAGGAGCCTGGTGGGCTACAGTATATAGGGTTGCAAAGAAACAGACATGACTGAAGGGACTTGGCATGCACAACAAAGGAAATGAACTATTAAGCCACAAAGTGACATGGAGGAAAGTTAAATACATGTTATTAAGTATCTGAAAAGTCTATATATTGCATGATTCCAAATATACACTTTGGAAAAGGCAAAAGTATGGAGACAGTAACATAATCTGTACTTGCAAGGAATTAGGGGAAGATATAAATGATTGGGGAAAGGAGAATGGTTAGGAAAAGGAGGAAAGGAAAGATACACCCATCTGAATGCATAATTCCAAAGAATAACAAGGAGTGATAAGAAAGCCTTCCTAAGTGAACAATGCAAAGAAACAGAGAAAAACAGTAGAACGGGAAAGACTAGAGATCTCAAGAAAATTAGAAATACCTAGGGAACATTTCATGCAAAGATGGGCACAATAAAGGACAAAATGGTATGGAATTAATAGAAGAAGACAATATTAAGAAGAGGTGGCAAGAGTACATAGAAGAACTATACAAAAAAGATCTTCATGACCTGGATAACCACAATGGTGTGATCACTCACCTAGAGTCAGACATCTGGGATATGAAGTCAAGTGGGTCTTAGGAAGCATCAGTACACACAAAATTAGTGGAGGTGATGGAATTCCAGTGAGCTATTTCAAATCCTAAAAGATGATGCTGTAAAAGTGCTGCACTCAATATGCCAGAAAATTTTGAAAATTCAGCAGCGGCCACAGGACTGGAAAAGGTCAGCTTTCATCCCAGTTTCAAAGAAAGGCAATGCCAAAGAATGCTCAAACTACCACACAATTGCACTCATCTCACATGCTAGCAAGATCATGCTCAAATTTCTTCCAACTAGATTTCCACAGTATGTGAGTTGAGAACTTCCAGATGTTCAAGCTTGATTTAGGAATGGCAGAGGAACCAGAAATCAAATTGCCAACATTGTTGGATCATAGAAATAACAAGGGAATTCCAGAAAGACATCTACTCCTGCTTTATTGACTGTGCCAAAGCCTTTGGCAGTGTGGATTACAACAAATTGTGGAAAATTCTTAAAGAGATGGAATACGAGACTACCCTACCTGCCTCTTGAGAAACCTGTATGCAGGTCAAGAAGCAACAGTTAGAATTGGACATGGAACAACAGACTGGTTCCAAGTAGGAAAAGGAGTTCGTCAAGGCTGTATATTGTCCCCCTGCTTATTTAACTTATATGCAGAATACATCATGAGAAATGCTGGGCTGGATGAAGCACAAGCTGGAATCAAGATTAATGGGAGAAATATCAATAACCTCAGATATGCAGATGAAACCACCTTATGGCAGAAAGTGAAGAGACACTAAAGAACCTCTTGATGAAGGTGAAATAGAGGGAAAAGCTGGCTTAAAACTCAACATTCAAAAGACTAAGATCATGGCATCCAGTCCCATCACTTCATGGCAAATAGATGGGGAAACAGTGAAAACAGTGAGACTAACTTCTTATGCTTCAAAATTACTGTAGACAGTGACTGCACCATGAAATTAAAGATGGGTGCTCATTGGAAGAAAAGCTACAACCAACCTAGACAGAGTATTAAAAAGCAGAGACATTACTTTGCCAACAAAGATCCATATAGTCAATGGTATGATTTTTTTTAATTGTCATGTATGGATGTGAGAGACAGACCATAAAGAAGACTGAGGTCTGAAAAACTGATGCCTTTGAACTGTGGTTTTGGAGAAGAGTTTTGAGAATCCCCTGGATTACAAGGAGATCAAACTAGTCAATGCTTAAGGAAATCATCCCTGAGTTTCATTGGAAGGACTGAAGCTAGAGCTAAAGCTCCAACACTTTGGCCACCTGATGGAAAGAGACCACTCACTGGAAAAGACCCTGATACTGGTAAAGATTGAAGGCAGCAGGAGAAGGGGATGACACAGGACAATATAGTTGGATGGTATCACCAACTCAATGGATATGAATTTGAGCATACACCAGGGGAAGGTGTAGTCAGGGAAGCTTGGTGTGTTGCAGTCCATGGGTTCGCAAAGAGTCAAACAAGACTGAGCAACTGAACAACATGATTAGACAAAGCACAGGACTTTAGGGCAATGCAAATATTCTGTATGATATTACAATGTTGGCTATATATCATTATACTTTTGTACAAGCCCACTGACTCATTGGAAAAGCCCTGAATCTGGGAAAGATTGGGGGCAGGAGGAGAAGGGGACAACAGAGGATGAGAGGGTTGAATGGCATCATCGACTCAATGGACACGAATCTGAGCAAACTCAGGGACTTGGTGATGGACAGGGAAGCCTGGCATGCTGCAGCCCATGGAGCTGCAAAGAGTCAGACAAGACTGAGTGGCTGAACTGAACAGATAGAATGAGTAACACCTAAGTGATTCCTGAGATAAGCTCTGGATATTGGGTGGTTAAGATATGTTAATGCGGGTTCATTCCTGATACAAATGTACCTTTCTGATGAGTGATATTGATAACTGGGGAGGCTATGCATACAGACGGTGGGAATAGTCTCTGCACCTTCCTTTCACACTTGTTGTAAACCTTAGAGTATTCCAAAAATAAAGTCTTTAAAAAAAGAAATAGAAAATGTTTCATAAACCTCATCAAGCATCATACAAAGAAAAGACTACTGTTTTCATGTTGAGGGTGGTGTTAGACAAAATATTATTTTGTAGGTTTCAGACTGAAGAGTAAGGGTGATGGTTGGGGGCAGCCGATTTGATTCTCTGGTGAGATTCTTAAAGGAATGACTTCAAGAAGTGTGTTTGTACAAATTTGATAATGGTGTGAATTGGGCCCAATCCTGGGCCCAATCCCGGCATTTGATACAGAGGTGGATGGTTTCTCAAGGTCCCCAAACAAGTGTTTAAAACCTGCAAAAACGGCCAGAAAGTGGGAAGGAGAAATTAAATTTAGTTCTGCTTGTAAATAAGAAATATCCTGAATCCAAACACATATGCTCTATGCTAAACTCTCCTCAGATTAGCATAATCAGAAAGTCGAATTTGCTAATTCCAGATCAAGGAATGAGTTCTAGCCCATCTGTTTCTTTGTAAAATGTGAGGACCTATTACAGTCTCAGTAAGAACAGAACTTGGTGTTTATTGCCGTGTTAATATTTTGTCCTTTATGTAGCACCACTCACCCCAAAGTCTCCTCACTTCGCTGCAGACAGTGAGCGTCTCCATAACCCACTTGGTGGGCGAGGGGAGCAATGAGGCAGCTGTTCCCCATGCAATATTAAACAGCAATTTGGGATCCAAAATAGAGAAGGATATTGCATTCACATAACAGTGTCGAGGAAATAAAGCACACAGTTGCCACGAATGAAACGGAACGTAAACTGATGACTTACTTGTGTAAAGAGTAGCTGGGGACCTTTCAGTTCAGTTCAGTTGCTCAGTTGTGTCCGACTCTTTGCGACCCCACGAACTACAGCACACCAGGCCTCCCTGTCCATCACCAACTCCCAGAACTTACCCAAACTCATGTCCATTGAGTTGGTGATGCCATCCAACAATCTCATCCTCTGTCATCCCCTTCTTTTCCTGCCCCCAATCCCTCCCAGCATCAGGGTCTTTTCAAAAGAGTCAGCCCTTCACATCAGGTGGCCAAAATATTGGAGTTTCAGCTTCAGCATCAGTCCTTCCAATGAAAACCCAGGACTTATCTCCTTTAGGATGGACTGGTTGGATCTCCTTGCAGTCCAAGGGACTCTCAAGAGTTTTCTCTGACACCACAGTTCAAAAACATCAATTCTTCAGTGCTCAGCTTTCTTTATAGTCCAACTCCCACATCCATACATGACTACTGGAAAAACCATAGCCTTGACTAGATGGACCTTTGTTGACCAAGTAATGTCTCTGCTTTTTAATATACTCTTTAGGTTGGTCATCACTTTCCTTCCAAGGAGTAAGTGTCTTTTAATCTCATGGCTGCAGTCACCATCTGCAGTGATTTTGGAGCTGACCTTTACTGCGTCTTAAATCCAGACAGCTTTTCTCTGGGAGCCCTCGCAGGCTGCCAGTCTGGATGTCCACTTGGCAGTGACTCTGGAGAATAAGCACCCATCCCTGATTATCAGCCACGTTGGTGGATTTTCCTTCAAGGTCTCCCCTCTGAGAAGTGAAGGTGCTTAGACTGTGCTTAGTACAGGAGCTGGGAGGTTGGGGGAGGAGGAAAAGAACTGGCAAATCAAGGACCATAGCACCCTATGGATAAGCCCACAGCTCTGAGCCTGAATTTCTAACCTGTGATGGCTTTAATGAGCCTCCTCTGCTGGACCTATTTTTCCAGCTAAATACTTATTCTTAAAGAATGAGCCAGGATGGTTCCAACAGGGGACATCATTTATTTCAGGTGGAAATCAGGAGGGCATATATTTAAGGATATTACACAGGTCTCACACAACAAGGCACATGGAAGGACACAAACGACAGAAAGTCATTTGCTTCTTACCAGAAACTTCATACTCTTTTGAACTGTGGTGTTGGAAAAGACTCTTGAGAGTCCCTTGGACTGCAAGAAGATCCAACCAGTCCATCCTAAAGGAAATCAATCCTGAATATTCATTGGAAAGACTGATAATGAAACTCTCAATACTTTGGCCACCTGATGTGAAGAACTGACTCACTGGAAAAGACCCTGATGCTAGGAAATATTGAAGGTGGGAGGAGAAGGAGATGACAGAGGATGGCAATTGGATGGCATCACCGATTCAATGAAACTGAGTTTGAGTAAGCTCCGGGAGTTGGTGATGGACAGGGAGGCCTTGCGTGCTGCAGTCCATGGGGTTGCAAAGAGTCAGACACGACTGAGCAACTGAACTGAACTGAACTCACACTCTTTTCTCCATTAAAAGTGAACTTTCTCAAACGTCTTTCCCTGATAAGTTTAGTAGCTCACCTCTTGCCATACATGTTAGAGTTCTGAATTACTAGGACCTGAAATATTCTGGCCCACCTTATCATGTATCATTACATGTATGTATTGAAAATAAACACAAAATAATCTACTGAAATAAGATTTCTGATTCTAGAATGAAATATTTCTATAAAAGGTATTTCCCATGTGAGATGATCCATGTATACCTCTACCCACAGGAGCATAATTTTTAATAGCAAAAAAGTAGAAACAATTAAAATAAGAGAAAGTCTGAAGTAATAGAATAGTGAAAGGCTGTAAAAACAAAAAGAAGGAAAGTTCTTTGTGTATCAACATGGTATGATTTCTGTGCTGCAAAAGGTAGTCTAGCTGTTTGTTGTTGTTTAGTCGCTAAATCTTGTCCAACCCTTTTGTGCCCCCTGGACTGTAACCCACCAGGCTCCTCTGCCATGGGATTCTCCAGGCAAGAAAACTGGAGCGGGGTTCCATTTCCTTCTCCCGGAGATCTTCCTGACTCAAGGATTGAAACTGTGTCTCTTGTATCTCCTGCATTGCAGGTGCATTCTTTACCAAGGAGCCACCAGGGAAGTCCCCAAAGGTGGTCTAAATGAAAGTGAAGTCACTCAGTCATGTCCGACTCTGAGACCCCCATGGACTGTAGCCTACCATGTCCTTCCATCCATGGGATTTTCCCGGCAAGAATGTGGGAGTGGGTTGCCATTTCCTTCTCCAGGGAATCTTCCCAACCCAGGGATCGAATCCAGATCTCCTGCATTGCAGGCAGACGCTTTAACCTCTGAGTCACCAGGGAAGCCCGAAATGTAGTCTAGAGAGCTGTAAAAAAAAATAAGCCCACTTGCATCAGTACAATTGGAGTTCATTTGTCTCTCTCTCCTTTTTGGCAAGCAGTTCTCCTCCATGAGGTGATTCTGGGACCTTAACTCCAAAGGATCGTTTTATTTCCTTTAACTGAGGTTGCATGAAGACCATCATGTTTTTCCTTTCTTTGTCTGGTCCCACTTCCCTCTAAATCCTCATCATGGTCTGCATCCAGCCAGTGGAATGGTGAACACATCTCTGCTTCTTAACTCTTGATCAGAAAATGAGTGTGACTTCTCACATTGTATCTGAAAGAGCTGGACCCACAGCTGTAGCTCAATCAAACAAAGGTGGTAAAACACCTGTTCCTGCCTGAGCAGCTGCTCTGAGCTATAACTACTTACCCTGAAATGGGAGAATGCACTTTGTGGACTCATAAGTTTCTCTGCCATCACCTCATTTACATATCCTTACTAGAAAGAAGCAAGGTGCACAGTATCTGTGTCACTAGGTATCTAAAGAGAAGGGGGAATGTATATTTATATTGCTTATTACATGCCTTGGGAAAAAAAAAACTAGTTACCATGGTTACCTATGGAAGGAGTTTGGGGAATTAGCAAATAGGAGAGGAGACAGAAAGGAAACTTCATTACATACCTTTATATACTTTTGATATGCTAACACAATGAATGGAATTACTTATACAGAGAAAAAATTAAGAACTAGGAAAATGATGGACTGCTGTACCAATCTAGACAGAAGGAAGGTAAGAAGCATGACTCTCAGACATGCTGTCGACCCGTCTGGCTCAGGGCCTGCACATCCCACCAGCAGCGTGGGAGTGTGCAAGGCCATCTGGGAACCCCGTCAGGAACTGCGGTCTTGAAGGCTGTGAGCGAAGTGTAGGCGAAGATGTACCAGAACTGATGTCATTACAGGAAACCTACTTTTCTTTTCTGAGAGAGGAGACAGAAGCTCATACAGGGACCATCTCACTTCATACAGTCTGTGAAATATACATAAGTAAGGCAGGCGTATTTTCATAGCTCTTTTCAATAAATGTGTGTTTCTTATTGACCTCGATGGATGGGAGAGGTTTTCGCCACAGAGAATGGAACACTGATGTCTCTGGACAAGCAGATGCTCCTTGCAGCATCCAGTTATGGATTCAGACAATGAAGGGTATCTGCAGAGAAAGTAGGGGATGAAAGTCAGGTCCATGTAGTCAAAGCTATGGTTTTTCCAGTGGTCATGTATGGATGTAAGAGTTGGACCATAAAGAAGGCTGAGCACCGAAGAATTGATGCCTTCAAACTGTGGTGCTCGAGAAGGCTCTTGAGAGTCCTTTGGACAACAAGGAGATCAAACCAGTCAATCCTAAAGATATCAACCCTGAATATTCATTGGAAGGACTGTTGCTAAAACTGAAGCTCCAATATTTTGGCCATTTGATGCGAAGAGTCGACTCACTGGAAAAGACCCTGATGCTGGGAAAGATTGAGGGCAACAGGAAAAGGGGTCGACAGAGGATGAGATGGTTCGATGGCATCGCTGACTCAATGGACAAGAACTTGAGCAAACTCCAGGAGGCAGTGAAGGACAGGGAAGTCTGGCATGCTGCGGTTCAAGGGTCACAAAGAGTCAGACACAACTTATCAGCTGAATAACAACCGTGAGGATGTGGAGGGATGGCAGAGCAGGAGGCGGCTGCCTAGGACCTACATGGGATGATGTCCAAGGGAGGCTTCATCTTTATCTTCAAAAATGTTGCCTGTAAAGACTGAGAAGCACCAGGAATCCACTGTGAGGGAGGCTGCCAATGTTTTTTATAGGATGCCCGTGACAGGAGCACAGACCCCAAGAGATGTCAGCGTACTCCCTCCCTGGTGTCATCAGCTGATGCCACCCTGCCTGCTCTCCTGGGAGAAAGCTGGAAGGATGATCTGGAGAAGCAGCGGCAGGAGGTGTACTCAGGACAACCTTGGGAGATGCGCTCTTAAACAAGACAGGATGGATGTGCTTCACTCTTTGGCTAAGGCTTGGTTCTGTGGAGGAGTCTGAAGTGCAATGCCAGCCATTCATCACTGTTTCACTTATCCGAGCTGATGCAAAACTCTTGACTGCAATTATTTATAACATGTCCTTTTCCTAATCACCCAGTGTTCCTCATTAGATGGATTAAAATTTACTGAAAGAGCCAACAAAAGAAAATATGTGGTATCACCCCTTGGAAAAGGATGTTACTTTGCATTTCCAGTGTGCAAGCATCCATTCAGATCTTGCATAAACAGGTCACTGTTTGCATCTTCAAGGGGCTCTATAACTCTTGGGGGAGACAAAGAGTTAAATAAATAGGGTTGTGCTAAGAGTTATGATTAACAGTACATATTTTTGGTTCCCAAATTTTTCAGTTTCAGGGACCCATAAAATTACAAGTATAATATAACACAAAGCTGCCATGATTCATTTTGTTAAGAAAGTCCTTACATAAAACCCACCACTTACTAACATCACCATTTCATTATATAAAGTTTATCACAATATCTAAAAACATGGTAGTATATAATTGCATACAAGAAAAAAAGAACTTTTGGAAACAATTGATATACATAATCTTAAATAGGAATCTTAGGGGTAAAAGTTGATATCAAGGGAATTTCTTTATAACTGGCAGTTTTTTCAGGGTCCACAGACCAGGCAGCCCGCCGTGAGTTGCTGTTTGTCAACAGCCTTCCAACAATGACTATGATGAGATAAGCCCCCAGCCTGAGCTCTTTTAGGAAACTTGAGAATAATTACCTTCTCCATGCCTCATTTTCTGGTGATTCTCTAAAATGGAAAAAAAACAAACAAAAACAAAACAGAGAAAACCACACTCTCCCATACCTAATTCTTGTAGAGCTCTGACCTCTCTGCCCCAACTCAATAATTTTTAAACTTGAGGGAATCCTTTTCTTTTTTTTAAATTATCATTTGCAATTTATTCCCAGAAATACTCTTCCTCTGTTTTTTTCTTTTATTCTCTTAATAAAAAGGCTTATATTAGAATATTTTCCAAATACTGAAACAACGTTGCATTGTGGATTAAATGAAGTGTGGTAATGGTATGTTAGATTATACATCAGAAATTTGGATGTTATTTTGTTTAATATTTTTCTTGTAAGTAAGAATAGCCTATAATTTTCTTTGTTGTCATCCCTCAGTTGTCCTTTTTCTAAAAAAAAAAAAAAAAAAAGGAAAAATAGCTCAAGGCTACAATGACCCTTAAAACTGAATTAGAAAGGCAACACTTATTTTTCTATTCTCTGAAAGAACTTGGTAAGGTTTGGAAATAATTGTTTCTTGAACATTTGTTAAAACTTATTGGTAAAAACTCTCTGGGTCTAAAAATGATTTCTGGAGGAGATTTTTATATGCTGATTCAGTTTCTTTAATGGTAAGATTTTCTTTCTCCTCTCAAGTTAGATTATATATATATTTTATAGAAATATTCTATAATTTACCCATTTTACATAAATTATTGAATGTATCAGTCTGAATTTTTGTAGTTTTGTTTACAACTGTTTTATCTCAACTGTATCTGCAGATATGTCCCTCTTTAATATTCTTAATACTATTAATTTTGTATCTTCTTTGTTATTCTTGATTAATATTTTCAGAGACTTGTCATTACTAGTTGCTGTTTTAAACAATCAGTCTTTGACTTCTGCTGATTCTAAAGTTATGTTTGCCTTCTATTTCATTCATTTCTGCTCTTATTGCCTATTTCTATTTTCTATGTATTATTTTTAACAAGTTAAATTAGATTCTTAGTTCATTTGTTTCAGTCTTTCTACCTTCATAATAAGAGCATTAAAGACTATGAGAATTTAACTATCTTTTTAGCTGCAACTCTTGAGTTTTAATTTGGAGAAGGCAACGGCACCCCACTCCAGTACTCTTGCTTGGAAAATCAAGAGGACGGAGGAGCCTGGTAGGCTGCAGTCCATGGAGTCACTAAGAGTTGGGCATGACTGAGTGACTTCACTTTCACTTTTCACTTTCATGCATTGGAGAAGGCAATGGCAGCCCACTCCAGTGTTCTGGCCTGGAGAATCCCAGGGACAGGGAGCCTGGTGGGCTGCCGTCTATGGGGTCGCATGGAGTCGGACACGGCTACAGCGACTTAGCAGCGGTAGCAGCAGCATGAGTTTTAATTAGCATTGTTATTATCATTTAGTTTTAAATATTTTTAGCTTTTAATTATGTCCTTCAGTCTTCTGTAATCTATAAAAGCTCCACAGTCCTTCTTTGTCTTTCATAACCTTCATACTTCTGAAGATAACCCTAGATATTTTGTAAATTGCCCCTCAATTTTAGTTTGTTACATTTTTTTTCTCTCTTTTGGTGTTCTATATTTTAACTGTGTGTGTCTAGATCTAACATTATTCTGGTTCTTATTTGTTGGGATTCATAGTCATTCTGAACTGGATGTTAATTGAAGATTGAGGTTTTGCAACAATTTTGGAAAACTGTCAGGCATTATACCTTCAAAATGTGGTACATTGGAGAAGGGAATGGCAAACCACTTCAATATTCTTGCCTTGAGAACCCCAAGAACAGTATGAAAACACAAAAAGATAGGACATTGAAAGATGAACTCCCCAGGTCAGTAGGTGCCCAATATGCTACTGGAGATCAGTGGAGAAATAACTCCAGAAAGAATGAGGGATGGAGCCAAAGCAAAAATAACACACATTGGGGATGTGACTGGTGAGGAAAGTAAAGTCTGGTGCTGTAAAGAGCAATATTGCATAGGAACCTGGAATGCTATGTCCATGAAACAAGGCAAATTAGAAGTGGTCACACGGGAGATGGAAAGAGTGAACATTGACATTTTAGGAATCAGCGAACTAAAATGGACTTGGAATGGGTGAATTTAACTTAGGTGACCATTATATCTACTACTGTGGGCAAGAATCCCTTAGAAGAAATGGAGTAGCCCTCACAGTCAACAACAGAGTCTGAAATGCAGTACTTGGATGCAATCTCAAAAACGACAGAATGATCTCTATTGGCAAATCATTCAATATTAGAGTAATTCAAGTCTATGCCCCAACCAATAATGCTGAAGAAGTTGAAGTTGAATGGTTCTATGAAGACCTACAAGACCTTCTAGAACTAATACCCCCAAAAGATATCCTTTTCATTATAGGGGACTGGAATGCAAAAGTAGGAAGTTAAGAGATACTTGGAGTAACAGGCAAATTTGCCCTTGGAACAAAAAATAAAACAGGTCAAAGGTTAACAGAGTTTTGCCAAGAGGATGGACTGGTCATAGCAAACATCCTCTTTGAACAACACAAGAGAAGACTCTAAACATGGACTTCACCAGATGGTCAATACTGAAATCAGATTGATTATATTCTTTGCAGTCAAAGGTAGAGTTCTATATAGTCAGCAAAAACAAGACGGAGAGCTGACTGTAGCTTGAATCATGAAGTCCTTATTGCCAAAATCAAACTGAAATGGAAGAAAGTAGGGAAAACCACTAGACCATTCAGGTATGACCTAAATCAAATTCCTTATGATTATACAGTGGAAGTGACAAATAGATCCAATGGATTAGATCTGATAGACAGAGTGCTTGAAGAACTATGTTCATGACATTGTACAGGAGACAGGGATCAAGACCATCCCCAAGAAAAATAAATGAAAAAAGGCAAAATGGTTGTCTGAAGAAGCCTCACAAATTGCAGATAAAAGAATAGAAGTGAAAGGCAAAGGAGAAAAGGAAAGATATACCCATTTGAATGCAGAGTTACAAAGGATAGCAAGGAGAGATAAGGAAGTCTTCCTCAGGGATCAATGCAAAGAAATAGAGGAAAACAATAGAGTGGGAAAGACCAGAGATCTCTTCAAGAAAATTAGAGATGCCAAGGGAACATCTCATGCAAAGATGGGCACAATAAAGGACAGAATAATATGGACCTAACAGAAGAAGAAGACATTAAGAGGAGGTGGCAAGAATACACAGAAGAACTGTACAAAAAAGATCATGACCCAGGTAACCATGATGGTGTGAACACTCACCTAGAGCCAGACATCCTAGAGTCTGAAATCAAGTGGGCCTTAGGAAGCATCACTATAAACAAAGCTAGTGGAGGTGATGAAATTCCACTTGAGCTATTTCAAATCCTAAAAGATGATGGTGTTACAGTGCTGCATTCAATATGCCAACAAATTTGGAAAACTCAGCAGTGGCCACAGGACTGGAAAAGGTCAGTTTTCATTCCAATCCCAAAGAAAGGCAATGCCAAAGAATGCTCAGACTACCACACAATTGCACTCATCTCACATGCTAGCAGAGTAATGCTCAAAATTCTCTAAGTCAGGTTTAAATAGCACATGAACTATGATCTTCCAGATATTCAGTCTGGATTTAGAAATGGCATAGGAACCAGAGATCAAATTGCCAGCATTCACTGGATCATCAAAAAAGTGAGAGAGTTCCAGAAAAAACATCTACTTCTGCTTTATTGACTATGCCAAATCTTTTGACCATATGGATCACAACAAACTATGGAAATTTCTTCAAGGGATGGGAATACCAGAACACCTGACCCGCCTCCTGAGAAATCTGTATGCAGGTCAAGAAGCAATAGTTAGAACTGGACATGGAACAATGAATTGGTTCCAAATCAGGAAAGGAGTACCTCAAGGCTGTATATTGTCACCCTGCTTATTTAACTTATATGCAGAGTACATCATGAGAAATGCTGGGCTGGATGAAGTGCAAGCTGGAATCAAGATTGCTGGAAGAAGTATCAATAACCTCAGATATGCAGATGACACCACACTTATGGCAGAGAGCAAAGTAGAACTTAAGAGCCTCTTGATGAAAGTGAAAGAGGAGAGTGAAAAAGTTGACTTAAAACTCAACTTTCAGAAAACTAGGATCAAGGCATTCAGTCCCATCACTTTATGGAAAATAGAAGGGGAAAAAATGGAAAGAGTCAGAGACTATTTTGGGGGGCTCCAAAATCACTGCAGATGGTGACTGTAGCCATGAAATTAAAAGACGCTTGCTCCTTGGAAGAAAAGCTGTGACCAACCTAGATAGCATATTAAAAAGCAGAGACATTATTTGCCTTCAAAAGTCCATCTATTCAAAGCTATGCTTTTTCCAGTAGTCACATATGGATGTGAGAAATGGACTATAAAGAAAGCTGAGCACTGAAGAATTGATGCTTTTGAACTGTGGTGTTGGAGAAGACTCTTGAGAGTCCCTTGGACTGAAAGGTGATACAATCAGTCTATCCTAAAGGAAATCAGTTCTGAATATTCATGAGAAGGGCTGATGCTGAAACTGAAACTCCAATACTTTGGCCACCTGATGAGAAGAACTGACTCATTGGAAAAGACCCTGATGCTGGGAAAGATTGAGGGCAGGAGGAGAAGGGGACGACAGAGGATGAGATGGTTAGGTGGCATCACTGACTTGATGGACTTGAGTTTGAGTAATCTCCAGGAGTTGGTGATGAACAGGGAAGCCTGGTGTGCTGCAGTCCATGGGGTTTCAAATAGTCAAACATGACTGAGCGACTGAACTGAACTTCAAAATATTTCCTCTTACCAGCATTTCTACTATCTCCTGCTGAAACTCTGCTAGACACATATGGAACTTTTTCAATCTATCCTGGAGATATCATTCTTTCATCTTTTCCATCTTTTAGTCTCTATTTGATACATTTTGGAGATTTCAGATCTTCTAGGTCTGAATTTTCTCTTTAACTGTCTAGTCTTCTGTTTGCGCCACACATTGTTATATCAGCTATGTTTTTAATGCAAAATCAGAGGGTTAAAACTAGAATCATTTACATATCTGACACTTTTGCGATTAAGATGTTCTTCTGGTCTGGGATCACTTGACTGATTTCTATTGTGAGCCAGTACATCACTCTAGTCTGGAGGTTGGCTCAATGTAAGCTAGGGTGTCGGAAAACACTTAGATGTTAGTTGCAGTGTCAGGCATCTCTTAAATGCAAGTTGGCTGTGTTTTCCTCAGGGGGGTGATGGTGGGGGTTAGGGTTCCAAAGAACATGAAGAGTTCTGTCCTTATATGTAATAATGAAAGCACTTTTCAAATATGTTTACATCATCTCTGCAAATGTTCTATTTTTCAAGTTTAGAGTCAAAATGAAAAGGGGCCATCGAGGAACTTGGATTCAAGGAGATCAGAACAGTTTTACAGATAACCTATTGGAGCAGTCACCCAATATTTGTTTGTTTTTTTGTAGAAGTTTTACAGCTTCAGGTCTTATGTTTAAGTCTTTAATACACTTTTTAGTTAATTTCTATGAGAAATATCAGATGGGGTTTCAACTTTATTCCTCTGCATGGGGGTATCCAGCAGTCCCAGCATCATTTATTAAAGAGACAGTCCTTTCCTCACTGAGTATTCTTGACTCTCTTGCCAACTACCAGTTGACCACATATCCTAGGATTTATTTCTGGGCTCTTGATTCTGTCCCATTGGTCTGTTTGTCTTTTTTTATGCCAAAACCATACTGGCTTGATTATGATAGCTTTATAGTGTAGTTTTAAATCAGGGAATATCATGTATCCAATTTTGCTTTTAATCAGACTTTCTTTGGCTATTTGGGGTTATCTGTGTTTCCATACAAATACTAAGATTATTCTTAAAATTTCTGTGAAATATCTCATTGGAAAATTTAATAGAGATTTCATAGAATATATAGATGTCTTTATCTTTGGGTAGTTTGGGCCTTTTAACAATATTAATTCTTCTGAGCAATGAACATGGAATATTTTGCTGGTTGTTTCTTTGTTAATTTCTTTGAGTGTCCTATAGTTTTCAGTCTTCAGGCTTTCCAACTTCTTCCAACTCCTTAAATTTATTCCTAAGCATTTCTTCTTCATTATGCTATTGTTAACAGAACTGTTCCCTTTATATATTTTTCAGATATTTCCTTTTTAGTGTATAGAATCACGACTAATTCCTGCATGTTGATTTTGGGTTCTGCAGCTTTCCAAATCTGTTGATTGTTTTTGACAGTTCTTTAATGAAGTCTTTAGAATTTTCTATATTTAAGATCATATTATAGATATAAGCAAAGGCAGTTTTACTTATTTTCTGATCTGAATGTCTTTTGTCTCTCTCTCTTGCCTGATTGCTATGGCTAAGACTCTTAGTATCATGTTAGATGAGAGTGGTGAGAGTTGACACCCCATCTTGTTCCTGACCTTAAATGAAAAGCTCTCAACCTTATGTCATCTAGTATAACTGGTGGGCGTGCAGGAGACATTCCAAATCTACAAGGTGACATAATTAAAAATAGCCTAGGCTCTGAAGTCAGGGAGAGGTGGGTTCTAATTGTGCCTCTGCTACTACTTACCTACAGTCCTAAAAAAGTGCTGTGTCTTGATCTCTTTATCTCTCAAATTAGAATAATCTTAGCACATATTGCTTTCCTGAGAATAAAATAATGACTACAAAGTACTTAGCAGACACTCGAAACATATTAGCCTGCTTCCTCTTTGGCCAGTATTTTTCATGGCAATTCAAGGAATATGAAACATGCCCCAAAATCAGGGGAAAGAGAGCATATGCACTTCTCAGTCCAAGTGGGGATCTTGAAGAATTCTCCACCTATAAGTGACAAATTTCTTTGATGCCACTTATATTTGTCTTGGAAAGACATGAGCATCGGCAGCTCCCTGCAGAATACCAGTGCTGTCCCAAGGGTGTAGCTTCTTTTGCCACCTGGTTCAGTGCCAGCCGCTTTCACCCCCACGCTGTGCACCACTGTGCCTGGCGTGGAGGAAGGCATTCTGCTTGGCCATCACTGCCAACTCTGGGTCATGTTGCCTCCTCCACCCGCATCTCCATGATATAGAACCTTTTCTTGGCATAGTCAGCAAGAACCCTGGGTCACTCTCCATCATTCCTGGAAGGCTGTGAGTTCCAATCACTGATGCTCTTCTCAGTGCTGCTCCTCATGTTACGATGATTATTTTGATAACCACAGAGAGAAAGAGCTCCCAAATATCACTGCAGTATGCAATCAGTGTCACCCCAGTGAGCAATCAGTAAGTAATGTGATATCAGGACTAAGATACAAACACACATGCACCTCAGGAAAAAAAAATCTTATTCATGTTAGGTGCAATGAACTCCTGTATTTCCTACTCTCTTCTATTCTTTCTCTGTTCTCTCTTCTAGTTCAAAGAGTATTTTTGGTACTCATTTAATTTACATCAAAACTTCCGTCTCCAAGTTCCCTGTGCCATTTAGACTATCACCCCTCCCACTCTAGCCAAGCATAAATTCTTCCTTCTCCTATCTAGGATCACCTCTCCTTTTGTGCAGTGCTTCTTCTCCCCTCTGACTCATCCATGACCATCTCGTTTGCAAATCATTATTTCTCTTTTGTAAATCATCATTTCTTTTCTGTATCAGTAAATTTCCTCCTTTTCTGGGTCGTTCCCATCACGAGTGAAACTACACCCTCTCAGTGATTGCATCCAGCCCAATGGCTTTAATGCAGTAAATGTGATGTATCTATATTCTAATGACAGCCAGATTTATTTCTTTTACCTTGATTTTCTCCCCCCTGTAATTCAGGCTTGTATCTAATTACTGACCCAGCACGTCCTCTGGATTGTTTAATGAGCATCTTAAACTTAATATGCGGCAATAGCCCTCCAGGTTCTGTGCTCCTTCACTCACCATTTCTGTAGCCCTCTGTTGTCTATTTGTGGTCAGTGGCACGTCCATCCTCACATTGGCCCAGATCCTTAGAGTCACCTTTGACTCCTCCATGCCTCCCATACCTAGGATGAAAATCCTGTCCCGGTTGGCTAGGACTCTCCAGTTTTAGCTTTGACAGTCCCAAGTCCTGGAAACTCCCCAGCACCAGGAAAAGCACATGGTTGGTCACCTTACTCACATCCGACATCTTGTTCTACTGTGTCCCACGATTCTCAGCTTCCGAAGTACTGTATGCTCCCTTACTTATTCATTCATTGTCCCTCCCATTTCCCTGTAAGTGATACTCGATGAGAACAGGGCCACTGCTGATTGCGTTCAGTGCTCAGTGCCTGGAAGACTACATGGAACCCATAACCACCCTGCAAATGTGTGTTGGACAGATACACCTGTTGGTCTCTATGCAAGACTGTTTAAAATGCCCATCAGGTAAATTTAATGTTCTGTGTCTTATCTATCCTGCGGCTTTTTTACACCTCTGGACCTAACCGATACCTCAGGTGAAAGGGGCAGAATAGAACTGTCTGTCTGAAGTTTCCTATTAATCATGACCCATTTAAGACCCTGAATAAAAATTAAAGGACCCTTGCCATGAGCCCAGAGCTACCATTTGGAGTTGAAGGCTTAGCCAGCTCTGAGTGTGTCCCTGTTTTATCTCCTACCCTTCATCAGAAGCTCTTTTTAATTTTGTGTCTCTGTCTGTTTCTCCTCACTAGATGGTGAGGCAAATGCTCTTAGTCACCCCAGGAGCCATCATAGTTTCTCAGTCGTGTCTGACTCTTGGCGACCCCATGGACTATAGCCAGCCAGTCTCCTCTGTCCACGGGGATTCTCCAGGCAAGGGTGTTGGGGTGGATTGCCACACCCTCTTCCAGGGGATCTTCCCCACCCAGGGACTGAACCCAGGTCTCCCACATTGCAGGTGGATTCTTTCCCAGCTGAGCTACCAGGGAAGGCCAGGAGCCATCATGGTGCCTCACAAACAGGATTTCTTGAAAGAAACACTGTTAACTAATATTTTTGAAAAGGAAATTCCAACACTAGAGCAGCAGAACTTACCAGGAAATTGCTTCAGGGAATTAAGGGGACATACAATCCATGCACACTGTTTTGAAGCTGGCGAGTTGAGCCTGGTGGTTGCAGGGAGAGGAGAGCGGTGGTCCCTGGGTTTGCCCATTAGAGCTTAATTGACTGCGTATCCCCCGCCTTCGGGCTTGAGCCAAGGGATGTTTTCAGCCCAATTAGCCTCAAGGTTCCTTGGATTTGGTTTTGTAGTTATTTAGACCCATAATCTTCAGTGGGAATAATGCGTAATTAGTGAAGCAGTGGTGACTCACTCGCCACAGAGGTGGAGCTTGGCCTCCCACAAAGGTTTCTAAGAATAGCTGCTGCAGAAATGTTCTCAAAGAACAGAAACCAAATGCTGTGTCTATAAAGATTCCTCTTGGTGCCTAACAAGAAAGCCACGATAGAAATCAAGAAAAATAATTCCCAGCATGCAACCTATGTACTGGAGATCCTGAAAAGACAAAAGAGTCTATTCCCACAGTTAACATTATATATATTTTTTATGGTAAAAGAACAGGGTAGTTTGCTGTTCATTCTGTAGGCAGAAAAAAAAAATTGTAAGTTCTATTTTTTTTTTTTGCAAAATGTTCCAGAGATTTTTCCAAGAGATAAAGGAATGCTGCTACTTACTTATCAGCTGAATGTGGATAAACACTGCATTTTTCTAATATATAACACTTCAATCATTTGTCTCTTATTTAATGTGCCAATAAGTCACTTAGGAAATATTTAACTAAGGACTATAATGAGCAAGAAATTGTGAAGGACATTGAGTTGTATGAAAACTTAGTTGCTGTTTCCTGGGAATTTGCAAGCAAGTAAGAAGAGAAGAAATAAATGCAACTAATGCCAAAAATGGCTGAAAATTGAACATTTCAAATACTTACTCAAGTCTTGAGAATGTGATTTTTGCTTGGCCTTACCTCAAAATGACCCTCATGCTGGAAAGATTGAGAGCAGGAGGAGAAGGGAGCAACAGAGGATGAAATGGTTGGATGGCATCAGTGACTCAGTGGACATGAGTTTGAGCAAGCTCCGGGAGATGGTGAAGGACAGGGAGGCCTGGCGTGCTGCAGTCCCTGGGTTTGCAGAGTCAGACACAACTGAGTGATTGAACAGCAACAACTTGAAAAATGTAACACAAGAGCAAAAAAGCTTGACAGAAAGGTATGACCTTTTAGAAATGTATTTAAAATAATATGTTAAAAATTGTGGTGTACTTCACTCTGTATGATAGTCTCTAGTTCCATCCATTGGCGTCCCTGGTAGCTCAGACATTAAAGGATCTGCCTGCAATTCAACAAACTTGGTTCGATCCCTGGGTCAGGAAGATCCCCTGGAGAAGGGAGAAGGTCCATCCACATCTCTACAAATAATGGGTGGGATGGGGAGTGGTGGGAGGGAGGTGCAAGAGAGAGGGGACATGTATACACACAGCTTATTGACTTTGTTGTACTAACACAGCATTGTAAAACAACTGTAATACAATAAAAATAAGAGTAACATTTTAAATTATATTTCAAAGAAAAAAATATGTGACAATATATTTCATCAGTGTGGGCACGCACATTGCAAAAGATATAAACAGAAACATCAATAATAGACAGTCAGGAGGCTAAGGAAGTGGGGAGGGCTCTCAGGCCCTATGGTGACAGTAGTTCAGTTCAGTTCAGTTCATTTCAGTCGCTCAGTCGTGCCTGACTTTTTGTGACCCCATGGACTGCAGCATGCCAGGCTTCCCTGCCCATCACCAACTCCTGGAACTTGCTCAGACTCATGCCCATCGAGTCAGTGATGCCATCCAACCTTATCATCCTCTGTCATTCTGTTCTCCCGCTGCCCTTAATCTTTCCCACCGTCAGGATCTTTTCCAGTGAGTCAGTTCTTCACATCAGATGGCCAGAGTATTGGAGTTTCAGCCTCAGCATCAGTCCTTCCAATGAATATTCAGGACTGATTTCCTATAGGAAGGACTGGTTGGATCTCCTTGCAGTCCAAGGGACTCTCAAGAGACTTCTCCAACACCACAGTTCAAAAGCATCAATTCTTCGGTGCTCAGCTTTCTTTATAGTCCAACTCTCATCCATACATGACTACTGGCAAAACCATAGCTTTGACTAGACAGACCTTTGTTAGCAAAGTAATGTCTCTGCTTTTTAATATGCTGTCTAGGCTGGTCATAGCTTTTCTTCCAAGGAGCAAGTGTCTTTTAAATTCTTGGCTGCAATCACCATCTGCAGTGATTTTGGAGCCCCCCAATACAAAGTTTGTCATTGTTTTCATTGTTTCTCCATTTATTTGCCATGAAGCGATGGTACCAGATGCCAGGATCTTAGTTTTTAGAAAGAAGAAATGTTTCCTTTTCTTGTATGGAAAGTGCTCAGACAATAAGACTGTGCCACAGCTCAGTCAATGAAGAACCTCTGTACTTGGAAGAGCTCTTAATTCCTCCCATGGAATGGTAGGTTAGGGCTTGAGGAGAGATTTAGAGACATTCAGAGGACTCTTTCTGGAGGAGGAATAACTCTAGCTGGGTCTAACCTAATAATAATAAGTATACCATCTAATATGGCTTCCCAGGTGGCTCAGTGGTAAAGAACCCACCTGCCAATGCAGGCGATGCAAGAGATATGGGTTCAGCCCCTGGGTCTTGAAGATCCCCGGGAGAAGGAAATGGCAACCCACTCCAATATTCCTGCCTGGAAAATTCCATGGACAGAGGAGCCTGATGGGCTATAGTCAGTGGGGTCCCAAAGAGTTTGGCAAGACTGAGCATGCATAGACACATACTATCTGCTGTTTATTGATGATTTATTTGTGCCAGGCACTGTTTTAGATGACTTCCATTCATTATAGTATTTATCCTCAGCAACAACTCTTTGAATTAAATATGCTTATTCACAATTTAGGGCTTCCCACGTGATGCTAGTGGTAAAAAACCCACCTGCTGATGCAGGAGATATAAGAGATGTGGGTTTGATCCTTGGGTCGGGAAGATCCCCTGGAGGAGGGCATGGCAACCAGCTCCAGTATTCTTGCCTGGAGAATCCCATGGACCAAGGAGCCTGGCTACAGTTCATAGGGTTGCAAAAAGGTTGGACAGGACTGAAGTGACTTAGCATGCACGCATGCAGTCACAACATAAGGGGGCTAAAGCTTAGAAAGGTTCATTGACATGCAGAGATTGTAAGTGGTAAAGCTAGGAATTTAGACGATTCCAAACCCTGTTCTCTTAGCAGAGTTAAAACTGTTCCAGAAGAGAGGTTCCTAGCTTCTGGTCACAGAAGGATATGATCGCAGACCCAGACATCAGCACAGGCTCTGCCTTGGAGATTCGTGGAACTGCACTGAGAAGTGGAAATACCAGCTGGTGATCATGACCAGCCTACAGAGGTGAGGAGGGGGGACAGGTGAGAGATGAGGCTGAGGCCCAAGGACCATATTTAAAGGATGCTTATTACAATAAGCTGAGGGGCTTGGTTTTCTTTATCTTGACAATAAGTGTGTTAGTTGCTCAGTCATGTCCAACTCTTTGCAACCCCACAGACTATAGCCCACCAGGCTCCTCTGTCAATAGAATTCTCCAGGTAAGAGTACTGGAGTGGGTTGCCATTTCCTTCATTAGGGGATCTTCCTGACCCAGGGATTGAACTAGAGTCTGCAGCATTGCAGGCAAATTCTTTACCATCTGAACTACCAGGGATGTCCCTATCTTGACAATATGGGTAGATAACAGAAGATTAAAAGTGATAGCATAATTAGACTTGCATCATGCAAAAATTGAAGACAAAAGGAGAAGATGGTAGCAGAGGATGAGATGGTTTGACAGTGTTACTGACTCAGTGCACAGGAACTTGAGCCACCCCTGGGAGATAGTGAAGGACAGGGAAGCCTGGTGCACTGCAGTCCATGGCATCACAAAGAGTTGAACATGACTTAACAGCTGAACAATATGCAAAGAAAGATCTCACTGTTGGCCTTATGCCATCGGGGCTGCATTTCTCTTTTTGGCCTTGGATCCCTGAGCAGAGGAGCTACGGCCACCAGGAGGGGTGGGGGGTGGGGTGTTGGGGATGGAGCTAAGACTTCAGAGTTTGCAGAACTGCCGTTCTTGTGTGTAAAACGACTTTTCAGAATCTACAGGGATTTACAAAGTCTGTTCATTTTACAAATGAAAAAGAGTCAAGCCCAAAATGGTTGCATGGAGGCTGGAAGCTGTTGAGGATTTTAGTGAATGTGCAGGTCTTCTGGCTTCATGACTTTGGATTATTTAATGGTTCTTATAACACCAGCATGGAAGGGCTCTGATCCTGGGAGCCTGAGATGAGGAGGCTGAGATGGTGTCATTCATTCTGCCTATTGCTGATTTCCTGGTTGGAGGGCATAGGGTCTCAGTAAGTAAACACATTTTGCCACAAGCCTACTGAGCTATGAATAATAAGTGTAAATTTTTCATTTTTACCCCATTAAACTTTTATAATAAAGTGCTTCATTTGTCTTTGTCATTGACAAGTGTTATCCACTTTCACATTTCACACTTTATCAGATATTCAGGACATAGAGTTGCTATATTTTGTTTTGTTTAGTGGCTAAGTCATGTCCTACTCTTCTGTGACTCCATGAATTGTAGCCCACCAGACTCCTCCGTCCATGGGATTTGCCAGGAAGAATACTGGAAAAGACTGCCATTTCCTACTTCAGGGGATCTTCCTGACCCAGGGATCCAACCTGCAACTCCTGTATTAGAAGGTGGATTCCTTACCATGGAGCCACCAGGGAAACCCATTGCTTTATTTGGTCTACCACAAAACTCGGTTTAAAGGGATGCCTGCCCAGGAGACAATCTTGGGAGGCCACTGTGTTATCATGGGAAGATCTCAAGGTCAAAAGACCCGACCAGCAGATTCAGACCTGGGGTAAACAGCTGCAAAGACCAGGGAAGCACACCTCATTTCTCTAACATTCTGTTTATCTGGAAAAAACAAACACACGAAACTGCACAAGAATATTTTTTCTCAATTTTTAAGCATTAAATGAAATAATGTATAATCAAATCAGTTTGCTTTTTTCTTAAGACAACTTTTGGTGAATAATATGTCTGGTTACAAAGCAAACTCTCTTTGGATATAATCTACTTGTAAAGTGGTTATATCTATCTTTTTCCTCCATATCTGGAGATATTTTTATTTTTATTTTTTGGAGATATTTTTAAAAGCTAGAAAAATTCAACTTTAAAATTTTAAAGTCATTAGTGTTGACTAGAAATTTTTCACAAGTGTGGACATTTTTTATGACCTTGATTAAGCTAGGTGGACCCAGAGCTGTCTATGGCATCTACCTCTTAAAGTCCCACAGATTTTCCCTTTTCATACTGGAAAGTACACACTAATGGAAAGAGGCTTGGAAGTCAAATCTGACCCCTGTACCCCATCACATTAATTAAACCTCAGACAGTTTTGTGTAAAGTAGAAAAAACAAGCTTTACTCCTTTGCCAGGCAAAGGGGACCACAGAGGGCTAATACCCTCAAGACTGTGTGTCTCCAACTGGTGAGAAGTTTTATAGGCATGGTTTAAAGAGGGGTATCATCAGCTTGTAGACATTCTTCTGATTGGGGTGAGTGGGTATCAGCATCATCAACCTTCTGGTTCCAACTGGTCTGGGGTCTACAAGCTTGTGGGTAGCATATCTTTAAATTCTCCCACCTGGTGAGGATTTCAGTTCCTGCAAAACAGCTCAGAGATGTTGTCATCCCTGGAGGAAGAGTCAGGACCTTGCCCCAAGAGTGCACTGTTATTTCTGTTCCTCTGTATCCAGATCTCCTCCTTTCCATAATTAGCAACTGTTTGAACATACCTGTTGGAATTTAGGGAAGATCTTGGAGGCTGAATGAAGCCTATTTCCCATAATCAAGAAATGGAGGGCGTGTTTTGCACCCAGGAGGCCCGTGGGATTCTGCTTGCTATCAGTTTTTCTTCTTGAAGTATTTCATAGATGCCAATAATTTTATGTGCACTACACTAAGGGATGATCATGCATATGCAAGTTAAATGTCCAACAACATTTGTAGATAATAAATATGGGTAAATCAGTTCAAGCTTCCCAGGTAGCTCAGTTGTAAAGAATCTGCCTGCCAAGTAGACACAGGAGATATGAGTTCCATCCCTGGGTTGGGAAGATCCCCTGGAAGAAAAAAATGGCACCCACTTCAGTGTTCTTGCCTGGAAAACTGCATGGAAGGAGGAGCCTGGTAGGCTACCTTTCAGGGAGTCACAAAAAAACCAACAAGACCGAGCATGGACCCACAAATCAGTTCAATCTTTCTTTTCCCTAAGACTCTCACAAATTAATTTTTAGACATAAGTTCATGAGGTCCTGTGCTATGAATACACTATAAGCAAACTCCATCACAAGTACTGTTCAGTTCAGTTCAGTTCAGTCCCTCAGTCGTGTCTGACTTTTTGTGACCCCATGGACTGCAGCATGCCAGGCTTGCCTGTCCATCACCAACTCCTGGAACTTTCTCAAACTCGTGTCCATCGAGTCAGTGATGCCATCCAGCCATCTCATCCTCTGCTCTCCCCTTCTCCTCCCACTTTCAATCTTTCCCAGCACCAGGGTCTTTTCCAGTGAGTCAGTTCTTCACATCAGATGGCCAAAGTGTTGGAGTTTCAGCTTCAGCATCAGTCCTTCCAATGAATACTTAGGACTGATTTCCTGTAGGATGGACTGGTTGGATCTCCTTGGTGTCCAAGGGACCCTCAAGAGTCTTCTCCATCACCACAGTTGAAAAGCATCAATTCCTCAGTACTCAGCTTTCTTTACAGTCCAACTCTCACATCCATACACAACTACTGGAAAAACCATAGCTTTGTCTAGACAGACCTTTGTTGGCAAAGTAATGTCTCTGCTTTTTAAAATGTTGTCCAGGTTGGTCATAACTTTCCTTCCAAGGAGAAAGCGTATTTTAATTTCAGGACTGCAGTCACCATCTGCAGTGATTTTGGAGCCCCCCCAAATAAAGTCTCTCCCTGTTTCACCATATATTTGCCAAGAAGTGATGGGATCAGATGCCATGATCTTAGTTTTCTGAAAGTTGAGTTTTAAGCCAACTTTTTCACTCTCCTCTTTCACTTTCATGAAGGGGCTCCTTAGTTGTTCTTCGCTTTCTGCCATAAGGCTGATGTCATCTGAATATCTAAGGTTATTGATATTTCCTCCAGCAATCTTGATTCCAGCTTGTGTTTCATCCACTCCAACATTTCTCATGATGTACTCTGCATATAAATTAAATAATCAGGGTGACAATATACAGCCTTGAGGTACTCCTTTTCCTATCTGGAACCAGTCTATTGTTCCCTGTCCAGTTCTGACTGTTGCTCCTTGACCTGCATACAGATTTCTCAAGAGGCATGTCAGGTGGTCTGGTATTCCCATCTCTTGAAGAATTTTCAGTTCATTGTGATTCACACAGTCAAAGGCTTTGGCTTAGTCAATAAAGCAGAAGTAGATGTTTTTCTGGAACTCTCTTTACTTTTTCAGTGATCTAACTGATGTTGGCAATTTGATCTCTGGTTCCTCTGCCTTTTCTAAATTCAGCTTGAACATCTGGAAGTTAATGGCTCACAAAATGTTGAAGCCTAGCTTGGAGAATTTTGAGCATTACACTGCAAGCATGTGAGATGAGTGCAATTGTTTGGCAATTTGAGCATTCTTTGTCTGCCTTTCTTTGGGATTGGAATGAAAACTGACCTTTTCCAGTCCTGTGGCCACTGCTGAGTTTTCCAGGTTTGCTGGTATACTGAGTGCAGTACTTTCACAGCCTCATCTTTTAGGACTTGAAATAGCTCAACTGGAATTCCATCACCTCCACTAGCATTGTTCATAGTGATGCTTCCCAAGGCCTGCTTGACTTTGCATTCCAGGATGTCTGACTCTAGGTTAGTGATCATGCCATTGTGGTTATCTGGGTCATGAAGATCTTTTTTGTATATTTATTCTGTGTATTCTTGCCACCTCTTCTTAATATCTTCTTCTTCGATTAGGTCCATAACATTTCTGCCCTTTATTGTGTCCATCTCTGCATGAGATTTTCCCTTGGTATCTCTAATTTTCTTGAAGAAATCTCTAGTCTTTCCTGTTCTATTGTTTTCTCTATTCCTTTGCACTGATGACTGAGGAAGGCTTTCTTATCTCTCCTTGCTATTCTTTGGAACTCTGAATTCAAATGGGTATATCTTTCCTTTTCTTCTTTGCTTTTGGCTTCCCTTCTTTTCACAGCAATTTGTGAGGCCTCCTCAGATAGCCATTTTACTTTTTTGCATTTCTTTTTCTTGGGGATGATATTGATCACTGCCTCCTGTACAATGTCACAAACCTCCATCTATAGTTTGTCAGGCACTGTATATCAGATCTAATCCCTTGTATCTATTTCTCACTTCCACTGTATAATTGTAAGGGATTTGCTTTAGTTCATACCTGAATGGTCTAGTGGTTTTCTGTACTTTCTTCCATTTTAGTCTGATTTTGGCACTAAGGAGTTCATGATTCAAGCCACAGTCAGCTCCCAGTTTTGTTTTTGCTGACTGTATAGAGCTTCTCCATTTTTGGCTGCAAAGAATACAATCAATCTGATTTCCATATTGACCATCTGGTTATGTCCTTGTGTAGAGTCTTCTCTTGTGTTGTTGGAAGAAGGTGTTTGCTATGACCAGAGAGTTCTCTTGGCAAACCTCTCTTAGACTTTGCTCTGCTTCATTCTGTACTCCAAGGCCAAATTTCCCTGTTACTCCAGGTATTTCTTGAGTTCCTACTTTTGCATTCCAGTCTGCTATAACAAAAAGGACATCTTTTCTGGGTGTTGGTTCTAGAAGGTCTTGTAGGTCTTCAAAGAACTGTTCAACTTCAGAGTCTTCAGCATTACTGGTCAGGGCACAGAATTGGATTACTATGATATTGAATTGTTTGCCTTGGAAACAAACAGAAATTATTCTGTCGTTTTTGAGATTGCATCCAAGTACTGCATTTCAGACTCTCTTGTTGACTATGATGGCTACTCCATTTCTTCTAAGGGATTCTTGCCCATAGTAGTAGATATAATGGTCACCTGAGTTAAATTCACCCATTCCAAGTCCATTTTAGTTCTCTGATTCCTAAAATGTTGATGTTCACTCTTGCCATCTCCTCTTTGAGCATTTCCAATTTGCCTTGATTCATGGACCTAACATTTCAGGTTCCTATGCAATATTGCTCTTTACAGCATCAGACTTTACTTCTATCACCAGTCACATCCCCAACTGGGTATTGTTTATGCTTTGGCTCCATCTCTTCATTCTTTTTGGAGTTATTTCTCCACTGATCCTCGGTAGCATATTGGGCACCTATCCGACCTGGGGAGTTTATGTTTCAGTGTCCTATCTTTTTGCCTTTTCATACTGTTCATGGTGTTTTCAAGGCAAGAATACTGAAGTGGTTTGCTATTCCCTTCTCCAGTGGACCACATTTTATCAGAACTCTCCATCATAACCTGTCCGTCTTGGGTGGCCCTCCAAGTACTGTAATGTGGATTAAGTTTTGTTGTTGTTCCCACACTAATAGGAGACTAAGTGTAATTCCCAGTAGTAAGTTCTACACACACACAAACACACACCCCACACACCTTTCAATTGACACCACAGTAGTGCTATCTTAACAGGTCTTCACTTCTGGGTCCTCCCTCAGGAACGCTGTTAGTCTCCATTATTGTGCTACAGGGCATCATTGTTATCCCCATTAGCTGTATTACCCACATCCCTTTTTCTACCTAGGAGGGTCCCCTGCTTACCTAAATGATGCTGCTACCCTCAACCTCACAGCGCAGCTCCAGACTTTGGGCAGCTGGTAGACCAGATGGATGATCTTTAGTTGTAGGGTTTATATATTAACAGGACAGGAAGATATCTGGGTAGTGGCAATAAAGTGCAACCCTGCTTTCTCTGATCTGGTGACCCAAAAACATCTGCTTTTAAACTTAGGGGATTTGAGATAAATTCCAAAAACCTAGAATTTTGGTCAAGTTAAATTCTATTGATGATGGTCTATTTGCAAATTGGAAACCCAAGTTATTACTCTGTTATGTTTTTCAAATTAAGCCAGAAGATGAATATGGCCTTGGGCTCTTAACTGCATGTATGTGCGTGCTGTCTTGTACAGCTCTTTACGACCCTATCGCCCGCTGTAGCAGCCCAGGCTGCTCTGTCCAAGGCATTCTCCTGATAAGAAAACAAGAGTGGGTTGCTGTTTCCTCCTCCAGGGAACTTCCTAACCCAGGGGTGGAAGCTGCTGTCTCCTTCACTGGCAGGTGGGTTCTTTTATAACTGAGCCACCAGGGAAGCCCTAACTCATATGCAAAAAGGAGCAAAATCACCTTTCTCAGTGGCTTCTGCTTCAAAGGAAAGAGTTTGATTGGAAAGGCCCAGAGTCCTTCCCCACCTGACACAGTCCTTCCTGATGGGAGTGCGTTTCCCAGCTCTGCAGCTGGAAGGCGGAGGCCCATCACCCCTAGAGCAGCCCAGCCAGCCAGTAGCAAAGTGTCCTGATCTGGGCCACAAGGCCTCAGTTTCATTAAAGTGAACCCTGGATGCTCAGGAACCAGGAGAGAAGGGAACTCCACCCTTAACTTTCTGTGCTCTCCAGGCCCAATAAAGCCCTGATCCCTTTTACAAACTCTAAACCCTGACATACCTAGGCTAAGTTAGAAGGTGATGTGCGTGTGTGAGTGCTAAGTCACTTCAGTCGTGTCTGACTGTTTGCGACCCTAGGGACCATAGCCTGCCAGGTTCCTTTGTCTGTGGGATTCTCCAGGCAAGAATACTGGAGTGGGTCACCATTTGCTTTTCCAGAGGGAGCTTCTAGACGTGGAGATGGAACCCACGTCTCCCACGGTTCCTGCATAGCAGGCACGTTCTTTACCGCTGAGCCACTGCAGATATGGGAGATGTGTCAAATCCCAGGATCTGCAGATTGGAGAGGATCTCAGAGGGTTCTTATTCCAGTCTAGTGTTAGGGACCTTGATTTGGTATGTAACCTCTTCTATAGATAATTATAATGTGTTGACTTGTAAACTCTGACAGTAGGGGACGTGATATTTTTTTTCCAAGCAATGAATTTAGATTTTTAGAACAAACCAGATCATTTCTTTAGAAAGTTTTAAAATAAGTGTTCTTGGTTATTTACTGGTTTGTCTCTTAAAAAAAAAAAGCTTGAAGATATATCTTTAATATATCTGTATCTATGTTTATTGATTAGATAGTCTATGGCTAGATCTTTGCTTTCCTCATGGCTCAGAAGATGAAGAATCTGCCTGCGATGTGGAAGACCTGGGTTTGATCCCTGGGTTGGGAAGATGCCTTGGAGGAGCTTATGGCAACCCACTCCACTATTCTTGCCTGGAGAACCCCATGGGCAGAGGAACTTGGTGGGCTACAGTGCAAAGGGTCACAAAGGGTTGGACATGACTGAGTGACTAAGCACACATATCTATTTATCTAGGGATTTTTTTTGCTTTGGACAACAACTTTTCATTTTAACATTCTCTGTAAAATTATTGAGAAAATAGCGTTAATATTTGTGTGGCTTTCTGGGAGGATGGTTCTCAGTAGCATAAAAAAGAAGTGAATGTCTGCATCCTCACTCTGCAGACTCTTGGAAGCCATGATGCTATCCCGGCAGGAAGATGCTGAGCTTCAGGGGCTGCTGGATTCTGTAGCTGTTCCTTCATCTACTTCATCCATTTTCTCTACCTGTCTTTGTTCTCCTTAAATGCTAAATGTCAGCAGAGTCAATTCATCAGAACAGAGGTCATTCTCATTGAAGCTCAGTAAATTGTCCACATTAAGAAAAAGCAGGGAATCTAAGCAGCACGGCATCGGCAAATTGTCACAACATCAGCTACTCAAACTCCCCGAGCTGGTTGTATCATGACAGTGAAGAAATAAAACAGGAGAGTGAAGACGGTGAACGTGTTGACCTCTGGCACTCTTCCTCCGTGATGCTTCAAATCTGGTTGCCCGGGAAGCATGTTATGAAGACCTGGGTTTCTTGAGGGCCTTGGAAAGCAGGGGTCAAGATGCTGTTTGAAGAGATTGACTCCAGAGCTGCCCCTGGGGTCCTCTCCCACCCCAGATAGAATGTGGCTCTGAGCTTTCCAAGTCTGGTTCTTAGGGAAGAGTCCAGGGTGTGCAGGCATCTCCACAGGCGAAACCACGGGGATGGTTCCAGGAATTTCTTACACACCAGTGTGCAAGTGCATCACGTGGGAAGCTTTTCTCTCAAGCCTGGCAGAACCCCAGGGCACAGAGAGTGGTACAGGTGCCTCTCAGAGGGGCGCAGGGCAAGGAGACAAGTCATCCAGAGTTCTGCCCTATCTGTTTCACCTCTGTCTTCACCTCACTTCTGTGGGCGTATTTTGGAGGAGTAACTATACAGGAACACGTAGCAGGTGGGCATTCCTAGTTCTTCCTGCTCACCCGCTTCCCACCTGCAGTGCGGCAAGGTCTTGGTACACTGAGGACATTAAGATCTTACTACTTCCCCATGCAAGCAGCAAGGAGTGTTTCTGCCCGGTTGTTCTGCAAAGTCATATAAATTCCTGCAGCTACCTCAGAGCACTTAAATTATTATCCAGGTATGTCTCAGCAGAAGTGAGAAATATTTGTGATGATAACAGAGATGTGTAGCAAACAATTTAGAAATATATGATACTCTCCTGTAAATTTCATATAGCAAACTCAACCTCATGGAATGCTTTCACTGATTTTTGAAAAACGATTTTCACAGTCAACTTACAGTTGCAATTGCCTACCAAGTGTACCCATGAAATGAATATTCATTAAGAACTCTGTTTACATTAATGAGCAAGGTGAATGTGAAACGACAAAAAAGTACAAGGAACTTCACTAGTTCATCAATAATAAAAGAGAGTTTTTCGAATTGAAAAATGCTTTTGAGCACTGGAACAGCATTCCCTCCATTTTGGTGCCATTTATAATGTGATAGTTACAGACACAAAGTATTCTTTAGTATAAGTTGCTTCTTAATTGAAGTATAATACTGTTTTTGTGTTTCTCTGATTTTTTTCGCTTAGCATAAGTCTATCCATGTTGTTGCAAATGACGAAATTTCATTCTTTTTTATGGTTGAGTTATTCCTCTGTGTATGTGCGTACTTTTTCTACATCTTTATCCATTCATCTTTTGAGGTGCACTTAGGTTGCTTCCATATTTTGGCAATTTTAAATAATGTTGCTATGAACACTGGAGTGCATGTATCTTTTTAAATTACTGTTTCCATTTTTTTCAAATATATACTCAGGAATGAAATTGCTGGGTCATATATTAATAACAGCTCTATTTTTAGTTTTTGAGAAAACTCCATACTCCATACTGTTTTTCCACAGTGGCTACACAGATTTACACTCCCACTTGAGAGTAACAAATGTTCCCTTTTCTCTACATCTTTGCCAGCATTTGTTATTTGTGTCCTTTATGATGACCCCATTCTGGTAGATGTAAGGTGACATCTTATTGTGTGTTGGAGGGGTTCCTTTTGTGTGTGTGTGGTTTTAATTTGCATTTCTCTAATGATTTATTATATTGAGTATCTTTTCACATGCCTGTTGTCTATCTGAATGTCCTCTTTGAAAAGCTGTCTGTTCAGGTCTTCTGCCCATTTTTTAATTGGGTTGTTTGTTTTTTTTGATGTTGAGTTGCATAAGCTATTTATATATGTTGTATATTAGACCCTCAACTGCAGCCTACCAGGCTCCTCTGTCCAAGGGATTCCCCAGGCTAGAATACCAGAGTGGGTTGCCTTTCATTTCCTCCAGGAGATCTTCCGATCCACGGACTGAACCCGGGTCTCCTTCATTCCAGGCAGTTTCTTTACTGACTGAGCTACAGGGTAGTTCTCATCAGTTATATCATTTGCAATATTTTCTCCCATTTATTCAGCTTTTTTCTAATTTAATCTATGATATCCCTTGCTGTTCAAAGGTGTTTTTAACCACTTTCTATATCTAAACAGTCAACAAAACAACAAGTCAAACCCTGAAGTGTAGTATTTGAGGGTTTCTGTGGTGTGAGTTCTTCCACTATAGCTGATGTCAAACTGTCCACACAACTTTCCTGAAGACAGAATAGAAAGAGCTATGTGGCATCATGGTTAGTTTGTACTCCCTCCACAGGAGACAATAAAATCAACAACCTCAAGAATGTAGGAAACAGAGCAATGTAGGAGAATAAATGATAAATGAGAAGTTTTGAGTATTTATTGCCTTTGCATTTAGTATAATTTATTTGATTGTAAGTTTATATAGTTCAGTTACTAATAAATTTCTGTTGAACAATGGGCTTGTAAACTTTTTGAACATCTGATCATCAGCTCTTGAACTTTTGATCAAGATCAAAAGATCTTGAACTTTTGTTCACCCCTGAACACTGAAGGTTCTTGGTTTCCTGTCCCGAAGGATGATGGGAAGTGCTGATCTCATTTTCTTATGTCTTAACCCAATAACCAATGGAGATCTGATGCTTACAACTCATATTCTACCACCAAAACCTACAATAATTAAGAGATACTTCTGCAGTTTATGTTAAGGGTGAGTGGACAGAAGTTATCAATGTAGCATTCAAAGGAGAACCTGTTTATATGCCTTTCAAGTTATTTAGATTCTTCAAAAGAGTGCAAATAAAGAATAGTGAAAGACATTTGTTAAAATATATGAGGCTTATGAAGGTCTACAACCAAATAATCAATCATTATTTTTGAAATATTACTGTGCGTGCTCACAATTATGTTGGCTTAGTCTCAAAACCTAAAAGAGGTGATTCATTGCACAGTGCTTTCACGTATGGGCTTCCCAGGTGGTGATAGTGGTAAAGAACCCACCTACCAATGTTGAAAAGGTAAGCAATGTGGGTTTGATCCCTGGGTCAGGAAGACCCCCTGGAGGCAGCATGGTAACCCACTCCAGTATTCTTGGCTGGAGAATGCTATGGACAGAGGAGCCTGGTGGGCTACAGCCTGTAAGGTTGCAGAGTTGGTGACGAATGAAGTGACTTGGCACGCACACACCCTCTCACATATGCCTCTTCCCATAATAAGTAAGCATTCCATATAAGTGAAACAAAGTTAAAAGATTCTGATCACCAGCCCAGGTTGGATGCATGAGACAAGTGCTTGGACCTGGTGCACTGGGAAGACCCAGAGGGATCGGGTGGAGAGGGAGGTGGGAGGGGCGACTGGGATGGGGAATACATGTAAATCCATGGCTAATTCATTTCAATGTATGACAAAAACCACTGCAATGTTGTAAAGTAATTAGCCTCCAACTAATAAAAATAAATGAAAAAAAAAAAAGATTCTAGACAACACATACAAGATTATCAGTGATCATAGTGGATAAGCTACTTTTTCATTCCACTCTGAACTAAATGTTCTGATTTGGTTTAAATCTCAGCAAGATAGCTGAGACTATTTGCTCCTCATAAGAATATAGAAGGTTACTGTTAGAGGAGGCTGGGACCTTAGAAGGCATCTCTCTCATTATAAATACACTTCGGTTTGAAGAAGTAGATTTGCATCAAAAAAATTGAGCAGCACTCAACCTACATTTGATTTTTTTGGTGGGGCACCAAAAAATCACAGTTTCTAAAAAGTATTAACTCAGAAAGTTCCATTCTGCATTCCACATTTACGTTCTACTCACTCCTCCTAGACTAGCCACAGCAATTATATCAGATTTCTTCCAGCAAAATTTACATAAAAAACAAACAGATGGAGACAGAGAAGGAATGGCAAAGCAAACAGAATAATTTCAGTCTTGCAAATAGAGGTATCAGCATATTTTCACTTCTTGACTAAGTCTCAGAATTTAAGACATAAAAGTGATATGGAAAGGTTTGTTTAATTCCATCTCTTGAGTTTGGGGTCCAACTAAATTTCAGGATTGCCACTGTACTTTGTCCCATGTTGTATGTAGACATAGCAATGGGTTAATAGATGGGTCACATAATTCAAATAATTCAAGCAAAAAGTCTATAATAGAGAAAGACAATCAGGGAGTAGAGATAAAGAGAGATCCCTTGGTTTTCAATTAGGTTTCTCTTTTAAAATGCACTATGTTAACAGAAAATTTGACTTATAGTACATCCAACAGGGGCCTACCAGATGGCTCCCGTGGTAAAAGCACTCATCTGCCAATGCAGGAGACCTGGGTTCCATCCCTGGGTCGAGAAGATCCCCTGGAGGAGGCCATAGCAACTCACTCCAGTATTCTTGCCTGGAGAATGCCATGGACAGAGGAATCTGGCGGGCTACAATCCATAAGGTCGCAAAGAGTCGGACACGACTGAGCAATTTAGCATGCAGGGACAGGGAAGGAACAGGTGAAGAAAGGGAAGCAGGCTTGGGGCTGACTCTTCTGAGCCGTTTCCGCAGGCTCTGGGGCACAGGGGCTCTTGCTAGTTGTCTGGTGGTCAAGGCAGGGCTGAAGTGTGCGAAACGGGAGATCTGAGGTGACTGGGGTATGAACTCTGGGGTAATTGGCTTATATTTGCAACTACCTCCAGAAGAGGACTCCTAAGGGGGTGATGAGGGAGGGGGAGGTCAAGGGGAGGACACTTGGGCAAACTAGCAGATGCGTGTCTGTCATAAGATATCAGACATCACCAGGCTTGTTTTAGAAGCTGGAAACATGGTTGATACAGCTACCTGTGTTCAAAAAGTTTACAGCAGCTTCTAGCTGGTCTATCAGTACATTTGGATGAGGGCTTGACATTTACCTTATGTGAGATATAAAGAATTCCTGGAGTAGCAGTTTATATAACACCCTCAGAGCCTTATGGTAAAAAGTGCAGAACAGATTCAGTGTTTAAAATAGCAACAGCAAGCAAACAGCATAGATGCATGGCAGAGGTTAATTCCATAAGCCAAAAAGCTAATGTTTTGAGTGAAAAGGGGAAAAATCATGCATTTGTACTTGCAGTTGTAAACAAGAAGGCATGCTGGGTAGTTAGCCTGAAGCCAGTGGAATTAGAAAACCTTTTCTGAGGTTTTCCTTTCCATTATTTATAGGCTAGAGAAGAGCCACTGTTTGCAAAACAACAGGGCAGCTCTTTCTTATTCATCGACACAGGAAAATCTCATGGAGGATTTATTTGAAGTGCAGTGGTCATTTTTTCCTCCCATATAGCTGGACATTTTGAATATAAAAAAGCCAAATGACATAAAATATTATATTTGTTACTAAATCAACATCTCAAGCAACCACTACTTGGAATGGGAGAGGTGAAGTTATTAATAGAAAAGGGAAAGAATGCATCTTTGATAATGCATAGAAGTCCTGAATTGTGGACATTTTTAAAACAGCTTTTTTTTTAAACTAAAATCAAATGGTTTAAGTATCACCAAGAAAGTGTTTATTCATTTTTAAGCTATAATATTTTGAGAAGAATCTTTATTTGCTTTACACAGCACTAAAAATTATATATTATACACTGGATATGTGTGTGCTAAGTCACTCAGTCATGTCTGATTCTTTGTGACCCCATGGACTGTAGCGCGCCAGGCTCCTCTGTCCATGGGATTCTCCAGGCAAAATGCTAGAGTGAGTTGCCATTCTCTTCTCCCTGATTACTCATTTTTGACATGAACTGTGTTTTGAGCTAAAGCCAACTTAGGAGGAGCTTGTAGGATGTCATGGGGCTTCGCCAGTGGCTCAGTGGTAAAGAATCTGCCTGCAATGCAGGAGCTGCCAGAGATGCAGGTTTGATCCCTGGGTCAGGAAGATCCCCTGGAGGAGGAACTGGCAACCCACTGCAGTACTCTTGCTTGGGAAAATATCCATGGACAGAGGAGCCTGGTGGGCTGCAGTCCGAGGAGTCCAAAGTCGGACACAACTCAGTGACTAAACCACCACCCAACTGATATGCCAAGAGGCACCTGTTGCTAATGTGTGTGTGCTCAGGCATGTCTGAGTCTGTGACTCCACGGGCTGTAGCCCACCAGGCTCCCTTATCTAAGAGATTCTCCAGCCAAGAATACTGTGGTGGGTTGCTGTTTCCTTCTCCAGGGGATCTTCCCGACCCAGGGATCAAACCCACATCTGCTGTATCTCCTGCATTGGCAGGCAGATTCTTTACCACTGAGCCACCTGGGAAAGCCACCTGTTGCTATTGGTCACTCACAATCTGTCATTTATCCAGAAACTTCTAGATCTAGGGAAAACATTAAGCACATTGGGTTTGTCTCAGAAGGAATGTTTATTAGTGGGTTGGTTGATGCTGATTTGCTGATGAAACAGTTCTCACTTCCAGGGAAAACCCACTAATTACTGTTAAAGATGACCAAGTTCCAAACAATGAAATTGCTTCTCTGAGTCACACAAAACTAGTGTCGTTGCTTTAGAAAGATCATAGGATGATTTCTGACTCTTCACTCAAGTTGTGATCACTTTTCCCCCACATTTGACAAGCTCTATGGTTTGAGAAGAAACAATAGTTTCTTGTTCTTCACCAAGATAGAAACTAGACTGAGTTTGATACCAATAGAAAATAAAAAAGTCAATGCCAGAATACCTGTAATGAACACAGAAATCAACAAAGGCATGGCCATGAGCTTCTTTTAAGAGGTGTGGACTTTCATAAAGGAGCTACGAATTTGTCAGTTGCTTTGAGTGAAGCAAAATCGAATGCTTACTGATTCATCTCTCCTGCCCTCCCTGAGTCGCCAAGGTGGTGTGGTTTTCAGGTGGTTGACTGGAGTTCCTGTGCAGTTTAGTGGCTATAACATAAAGCAAGGTTAATTGTAAACAGGAGGAGCAAATTCATGATCCTGGGGCCCAGCAGGATGGCTCACAGATTCACAGAGCTAATGGTCTGGTCAGTACGAAACCAGTATCTTAACTATAAATTCCGTCAAAACATTGAAATTTACATGCCTGGAAGAGCAAGGATTTTGTTGTACATGCTGGTTAATCATTGCTGGAGCACCATAAATATTAAACAGCAAGCACGCAGCTCAGCTATGTTGCTTTCTGCAACTTATTTTGCATGCATAATTAGAATAAATGACAAATTCACATCAGTCTGCTCAGAGACGGTACGCATGAGCAAAATTAATTGTTTGGTTTAAAATATGAAGTGAAACTTGGGTAGTTTAATAGTAAAATAGCATTATGAATCATTCCACCCATCAATATATATAAATCTGGGTATTAAAAGCAAGTCAAAATAGTTTTTAACTAATAAAACATGACACATTGTCACGATGCTATTAATTATTGTTCTGTAGAATATCTTACTGTGTGTATATGAATATTAAATTTTTTTTATTACTGAAGAATTCTGAGCCTTTCATGCTCCCTATTAAAGTAGCATTCTACAAATTGCTTTACCATAATTTAAATCATTATTGATTCCTCTCGTGAAAGTACAGGGCAACCTCTGAAAAGAAGAGTATTTGGAAACTCTGCTAAATGATTTTACTGGAATTGAGGATAGATATCTAAATAGCAGCATTTTTCATTCAAAACCCTTAAAAATTTTATGTTTGTTTGAAGCAGGGGAATATGGTGGAGAAAATACACACAGGCTAGAGATTTTGTTCTAAGACTCATCACCTGTGTGTCCTCGGTCAAGCCAGTTAGCACCCATTGTGTTTGTTTTCTATTTTTAAAAGTGGGAAAACATTTGCTTTGTCTGCTTTAAATATAAGGAGAAGTGAGATAATTTACATGAAAGTGCTTCACAAAAAGGCTCTGGAAATAAAAGGTATTTGTTCTTTGTGCAGTAAAATATTCTGGAACGAAACACCAGGGCTGTGTTGATTGCTGCTGTGCCCTGTGTCTTGGTTGAGTATGTCTGGTCTACAAGTGGTCCTCGAGTTATGCTTGAAACAGAAATAGATTTGTGGTCAAAAATGCTTAGGTAGGTATGTGCTGATGGATAGAACTCTTGCTGTAGAATTAAGAAAAACTCATTTCCTAGAGGAATGACCATCTGAAATAGTCTTCATTTAATGGCACCGTTAAAACTTATTATGATTTGATCTTTCTAATGCAGCTAAAGGTCGCTAGTAATCATGACCTAACAATTTTACTGGTAGTTAAAATTACATGTTATTGAAAATCGTGTTTCCAAGAAAATTGCAGTAAGATGTATCTAAAATAAATTCTTTTTTGTTATGTTACTGAAGGTCTGTTCTATGGGATCAATTTTTAAAAAATAAACGGATTCAAGAAGCAGACATATATCAAACAATTATTTTGTAACTGTCCTATCCCATACAACGAGGAATAATACACGATATTGGACCTCCAGGATTTTGTTATGCCCCTATTCCACTTACTCAAGTTTCTAATTCACTAAAATAAAGAAAATCATTCTAGGAAAACTTCACAAGAATCCTTTTTTTTTTTTTTTGTAACAGTAAGTGAAAGAAAGAGAAGATCCATTTGCTATTCCAACTTAAATGTCAAAGTCTCCTTGTCCTCTGAGATTCAAATTTAATTGGTTCAAATGTCCATTCCTCATATAAGGGATCAGCTTAAGGAGATCCCAGAATTTCTGGCCTGTTTGTCTGGGAGCCTGCTTAGTGTAAGAGCAAATTAGAAGCTAAAACTAGCCTCTGCAAGGATGAGGACTTGGCCCAGCTTCTTGGGTCTCACGCGAGTTGCTGAGGCCAGCTTCTGCTTAGCAGCCATTGTTCCTCCATTGTGGTCAAAAGAAAATAGGGTGATGCCAATTGGATTCCATCTAAGACACCGGGGGCCCCTTGATCAGGCATCAGCAAGCTATTGCCCATGGGGCTGCCACCAGTTTCTGTCTAGACAGTTTGTAGAAACACAGCCACAGTCACTCACTTGCACCTTGTCTGTGGCTACTTCAGCGCTTCGATCATGGAGCTGATGCAGACCACACAGCTGGTGAATTCCAAGCTATTTATTTTCTTCTTCCTTTAAGAAAAGTTTTGTTGTTCTTGTTTAGTTGCTAAGTTGTGTCCAACTCCTGGCGACCCCATGGACTGCAGCACACCAGGCTTCCCTGTCCTTCACTCTCTCCTGGACTTTGCTCAAATTCATGTCCATGGAGTTGGTGATGCCATCCAACCATCTCATCCTCTGTCCTTTAAAGAGCAGTTTACTGACCCCTAATGATGGCTCTTAATTAGTCTCTCATATCCGATCATATTCAGTAGTAAAAATTCATATAATACTGGCTGCTGTTTTCTTTTTTTGGCAGCTGCTTCTGCCTTCCATGCTCAGCAGAGGAGAGGTGCTTTGCATGTCCCATTTCTTATGAGGGGGCTGATGTTGGTGGTACTTGTTAGTTTCAAGAACTCAGTCCATTCTGTTCCCCTGTGGCCAAAGCTTTCCGATGGACTCAAGAGAAGTAAGGTTTTGTGGAGTATTGTTTTTTGGTAATTATTAGGGTAAGAGTATTATATTTTTGTGACTTTTTATAGCCTAATTAGAAGTGATGTACCATAACTTAGGATCTAGATAATTAACATTGATACCTCTTAGTAACATAAAGAAAGAAGTGAAAGTTTAGTTGCTCTGTCTTGTCCAACTCTTTGTGACTCCTTTGACTGTAGCCTACCAGGCTCCTCCTTCCATGGGATTTTCCAGGCAAGAGTACTGGAGTGGGTTGCCCTTTCCTTCTCCAGAGGGTCTTCCTGACCTAGGGATCGAACCTGGGTCTCCCGCATTGTAGGCAGACGCTTTACCATCTGAGCCACCAGGGAAGCCCAGTAACATAAAGATGAGTCCCTTAATTTGGCATGTCTTCCTTTCGGCATATCTTCTAGTTTTGATAGTACAGAGAGGAGGTAAGAATGGGAGTTCCCTCTGACCCTGTAAATCTCGTGAGGTGTGCACATTCACAGAGTCCAACTTCAGGTCACTTCCCCTCTGAGCTGTACTCCCACTTAGAGGACTGATAGTAGAATATAGTGAAAAAAGGAAACTTTCAATGGTCCGGGATGCAAGCCTTCGATGATAAAACCAACAATTCTTCTGTCCCCTTCAGTGAATAAGCAATTGCAAATTTCTATTATTTCTGTGCCACTAGCTTATTCATGAAACTTTTTTTTCTTAATTATCAAGTGCAATTAAATCCAATTTCTCTTGGGTTTAATGATGCCAAGGGCAGGTTCACTTTATAATGCTGGTAGAGAAAAATACCCCAAAGGGAGAGATGACTCTTTCAAATGTCATTAACTGCCCAAAGAGAACTTACCACCTCCTGAGTAAAATTTAGCATTAAGTGGCTCAGATTGATGGTTGCAACAGCAACATGCAATACTGTACAGGGGGACCCTCTGAGGAACAGAAGGCTAAGATCAATAAGCCCTCAGTAAGCACCCAGGCTAGGATCGAGGTGTCGTCGCCCCCTCATGTGCCACTTTTAAGAGGATTACAACCCTGAGGGGTGGGGGCTTTCAGCATAGCAAGAGGGTGCAGCCCATATATAAATTTTCAGACAGGTCAATAGGCACATTTTTTGTTTCTCAGTATTTGGGGCTTTTTAAAGTAATTCTCCTAATTTCCTGCACTAAGATACTGACAATTACCCTTTGTTTCCATCATTTTCATGCCTTCAAGTTCCATTTTATGTGAAAGACTATTGAAAACATTACCAAAGCACCTTATTGGTATTTATTAAGAACTATCATTGGAACAGCTCTGTAAATCTGCCTACTTTTCCTGAAAACCAAGGTTTAAAGGGAACAGTTTCTGATTAGACAGGTGAGGAGATAGTGGCTGAAGAAGCTTGACACTTAAATTTCAAGTCCATGGACCTGGCGGGAAAAAGAGCAGAAAGGACACCAGGAATCCTTACTTTTTGCAACTTCCTCAACATGATGTTTTTCTCCATTGCAAAATGTTTTGCAGTTTTATTCTTAGAAAATTAATACATAGGATATTTTACACAAAGAAATGCTTCGAGTACATTTAAGGATAGAGAATAATGTGAACAGTCACTTTTATTATCCATATTTCAAGAAAGGGAATTTTCCCATGTTTACTTCAGGTCATTTTAAATTTTAATGGAACGAGAGATTTCTGATACAGTAGCCGATGTTTATCTTTTCTCAAAGATAAGCCCTAGGATAGAATTCATGGCACTTCTATTTCCATGTTCCTGTTTTCATGATTGACACCTTCAGCTCTCTTCTTCCATATGCCTTCATTCCCGTCTCTGATTTCTGGGTTTCCTTCCCATCTCCTACTGAGCTCTCGGGACCTCTTGCTCACCATCTTGAAGCACACTCAATCTGTGGGCATCCCTTCCACTTCTGTGTCTCCTGGAAACCCGGTGCTCCTTCTCTGCATCCTCAGGAAGCGGTCCAGGGCTGTCCCTGTTTGCTAAGTCTATTTTCCACACGCTCTTTAATTTCTTTTTAAAATTTTATATTGGAATATAGTAGATGTCTGAGTTGGGAAGATACCCTGGAGGAGGAAACAGCAACCCACTCCAGTATTCTTGCCTGGAAAACTCCATGGACAGAGGAGCTTGGAGGGCTGCAGTCCATGGGGTCGCAAGAAGTCAGACATGACTGAACAACTAAGCGTGAGTGCATCTATTCTTTTTCATATTCTTTCCCCATTTGAGTTATTAAAGTTACATATAAAATTGAGCAGAGTTCTCTGTTGCTCACACCATTTGTCTGTATCACAGTCAGCCTGTCCTCCCAGAATTGTCTATTTTGTCCTCAATACTGCCACGCCTACACTGTGCTTTGAGTCATATGCCTTAAAAAAAAAAAAAAAAAAAAAAAAAACTTCCCTAGATCCTCATATTATTGAATAGCACCTCTCTCCTGTATCTTAAAACTCATTATTGAATCCTTATCGTCAATAATGAGACAGCCTTAGTGTTTCTCAAGATAACCATAAAGCAAAGAAAATAAAAACCTCCCATTGCTTCAGTATTTTTTACATCTGCATTCTGAAATGTATTTTCCTCTTCACAACCAAAATGCCTCACTTTCTCCTCATTTCACTAGTCACTTTTTTCAAAAATATTGACCAAATAGGGAAAAGATGCATAGTAACAGCATATATGTAAGTCGAAAAGGAAAGCAGTTTTATGGACACTGGCATGCTCTCTCATCCATGTAAGAAATAGAGAATGCGTGGTGATACTGGGCCATGCTGAGTGGCCCTTCTGGATCCCTTTTTTTCTTGCTCTGTGTCTTGGTTTTGCTTACTCTGAATGTATATAAATGGATATACATACTCTGCAATTTTCTTCCATGCTATGCTATATTTTGGACACACATCTGTATTTTTATGTTTTACTGATATGCATTAATTATTACTGCTGTGTAATATTCCACTGTATAAATACCGCATACTTGTGTTAATAGATGCTACATGTTTTGATGTCATAACCTATGCTGCTGTGGAATATTATAGATGCCTCCTGTTGTTCATGTGAAAGTTTTTGGAGAAATGGAATCACAGGGTAGGAGATACATGCTTATAACCTTTAGTTGATATTGATGGAATCATTTCCAGAGTAGTTGTACTGGTTTATACTTCTACCAATAGTGACCCATAGTGACGTCTCCCAACTCCTGATATTGACAGAGTCTATAATTTAATTTTTTTTAATTTTTTTTTACTTTTGGCAAAGCCTATAATTTTATTTACATGGTATGTAAACTTTTACTGACTGTTCCAGTTTCCTATTTTGTAAAGTTTCTGTTTTAACCTTTTGGTTATTTTTCAATTAGCTGTTTTGTTACTTTAATGATTTATATTAAACTTATATATATATAACCATATATACATATGTCACCAATGTGTATCTATTTGTACACACACACACACTCACATATATATAATGCATATATATTTATATGTGTATATATGTGTTTTATTCTAGATTGCATTCCTTTATTGGTTTTATGTATCATAAATATCTCCTCTGAGTTTATGGCTTTCTTTTATACTATCTTTTGATGAAGTGAAGTTGCACATTTTAACAGTCAGGCTTACCAACCATTTTTCTTCATGTTTTGTGTCTTTTGAAATATGTTTAAGGAATATTTTGGAGCTCAAGGATATTTTAAAAAAATTTATATTGTTGTCCTAAATTTCAAATTTGGTATTAACTTTTATTTTCAGTTTAGCTTAGAATTGGTTCTTGTATCTGGTGCTATATAGGACAATAACTCCCTTGTTTCCCATATGAATACCAGCAGTTCCCTAACAAATCCTGGACAGTCCATTCTCTTCTCCATGCTCTGGAATGACCCTAAGTCCAGCATTCATCAGTGAGGTTCTCTCTTGGTTCCTTTTACTTGGATTGCTTATTTAACTCTGCAGAGCTTGAGAGTCTTAATCCCCTTAGTTTTGTAAGTTTCAGCAGGCGATGGGACAGTCTCCATTTCCCCTCTCACTCCTTTGACTATTTTGGTCCTTCATTCTCTCATGCAAACGTTTAGAATCAGCACACCAAAGCCAATAAAGTCTTGTTGCACTTTTCACCCAGATATCTGCATCACTCGCTTTCTCACTATACTTATTCCTTTACCCCAGTTTCACAGATTTCGTGACGGTTGTCATGGCCACCCTACATAAAGCTTCACATTACCAAACAATTTCTACCCCCCAACACCAACTTGCTTTATCACTTAGCACTATTTGCAGTTCACCGTACATTTATGAATACATTGCTTATTTGCTCATCTTTCCCATGAGAATGGAAGCCCTTTGAGGGCAGACAGTTTTGCCTATTTTATTAGCCATGTTATTCTGAATTGCTAGAATGATCCAAATGAGAAGACAATGCCCTACAAGTGTTTGTTAAATTAATAAAATAAATAACTGTAGATTGTTTTGATTCCCACAACAACCCTAACGGTAAATATTATTCTCAACTATTACACGTGGGAATCTAAGTTCATGGACAGTGCCATTACCTTCTTACTCCAGTAAAAGCTCAGTTGGAATTCAATCTCAGGTTTTCTTTCATGATTCTGGAGGCTTTAGCCTCCCCTCACATTTTTTTTTTTTTTCTCATAAAGACATAGCATGGTGTCTTAAACCCTCATGGGATATTCAATAAATTCTTGTAGATGGCAAGATTTTAGTTATCTGCACTCCATTTTACTTTTTGTGATTCTAAAGCTTTATTTATATATATCCTGTTTACTTCGCTTAAATGTCTTTGTATTCCCTATGAAGGACATGATAGTTTGATTGCTATTTGGCTTCCACTCCTAATTATATGTATTCCTTTACAAGTAAAAAAGATGTGTACTTAACATCTTCTCCCTGCTTCACTCTCTGAAGTGAGCACCAAGAAGTTAATAACATTTGCTTTTGAATTCTCTGACATTGGTTTAGCCATCAGACACTGATTTTGTGCTTCTGATTACCGCCCCCCGCCAAATCTGGGCCATCCACTTTTGCAAAAAGTGCCAAGTCTCCATGACTTCTTTTGTGTCACAAGAGTTGGATAGCTTTATCAAACATGTGTATTCCCACACTGCATCTTTCTTCCCTTCTGCTTACCAACTGTCATTGTCTCCTGGCCATCCAGACTCCTGTGAATGGATTTCCAGGCACCTATCACACAATAAGCAGCCAAGGAGCCAAGGCCCATGACTGATGGGGACTGTCTTCATTTCTAAGCCTGGAAATTTGTTCCTGAGACAAGATAAGCACAGACAAGAGACTCTATCAAATTCAGCAACTGCCAGATGGTAAAACACGCATTTCGGTCACAATTCTAAGGCAGGCTAACTGGCTGTAGCACAAAAGATGTCTGGTGTGTGTGCTCCCGAGGCAGGTGAGACACTGTTGATGGAAGCTCAGTGACTTTTTAGATAAGAGTGATTTGTCTGATTGCTATTAAAATGTCACCCTTGGTAACAACATCCCAGGACTCTTCCATCAAAGTGAGGTGTCGGTGCTGCCACCCACACACCCAATTGGAGTCCAGATATCTATTGATGAGAGCGCTCTGTCTGCTGAGGGCTTGAGGCTTCAAGACAGATTGATTGCCCAGGAGCCAAAGGCACCTCTCATCCTTTTCGGTTACAGGAGTAAAGGCTACAGAAAGCCATCCTGTTGTTTGACTCATGAGTCCTGGGGATGAAACAAAGCTTTAGATGCACCATCAGGCATTAATCCCTACCATGCTTGCAAAATTAGAAGTTATTGGTCTAAAAGTCTGAGAGGTACTAAACTGTCAACTATTTCAACAAAAAGAACTTGCCTTGGAAATAGATCCCTGTGGTCACATGAATAACAAGGATTTCTATTAAATGTTAAACACTAGAACAAAACAAAAAGATTTGGAACAAATATTTCCATAACTAACAAAAACGTTAATTCATCATTGCCTAGATCAGAAAAAAAATTCTCCATTCTTCTTTATCTTTCATCTGTCTCCTCTTCTTGTATCCAAGAGAGGGTTAAGAAAAAAAAAACCAGAAAGTCATTTAAAGGTGAACCTTATTTTCCTTTACAAAGAAATGCGTCTTTAAAAAAAAGAAATTGTTCCCAGTACCACAGAGTTCTTTGAGAGCACAAATTATTCTCCTTCATCAGTTGAGTGGAGAGAGAGACAATACTGGCCCGTGTGAATAAAGTGTCTTATTTGGATAGAACTGGATGTGCTTTCCCACTGGGCGTTGTGCCCAGCTCATTGTAAGTATTTATTCATTTTTTAAAATAAATTTCAGCTTCTATGCCAGTCCCTTGAGAGATAATGGGACCACACACTCTATTATCAGAATGATTCTGCCCTTTGACTAACTTAGGGAGGGTTTCTGTAGTCTAGCCAACTTGTGGCAATGCTGTGGCATATGCAGAGTGGGGCTCCTCTGGACACCCAGCTTCCGGGTCTCTCTGTCTGTTATAAACACCTACACTCTGTTTCTCCACGTCAACTCTAATGTCATAACATAACAAAAGAAACTTCAGATTCACTTCCTCCATGCCCTCTGGAAATTACAGCTAAATGCCTTTTTTTTTCCTTTTTGCAGGGAGTCTTTAGAAACGTGGTAAATAACAAGTGATGGGAGCTGATGAATCAATGCAATGAAAAATGAGAAATTTAAAAATCAACTTTTAGATTTTTAGAAAAATAAAGCAAGAGATATGCTACAGTATGTCAGTTGTTCCAGTTGCTTAACCTCTTTGGATCTTAGAGTTGTTCTCTGTGAGCACAAATTAATAATAATAACCCATTTCTATATCAAAAGTTATTAATAACAATGACTACCATTGAATGGACATGAGTTTGAGGCTGTGGGAGAGAGATAGTGAAGGCCAGGGAAGCCTGGCATGCTGCAGTCCATGGGGTCACAAAATGTCTGACTAAGGGACTGAACAATGACAACCATTTAATAGCAATGGTTGTATGTTGGGAAATCTAGAAAAATGAAAATTAGTGATCAAAATTGACAGACAGGAAATTGATTCTTGGACTGGATGGTCAGTATTAAGCTTATATTCACATTTGTTTTTCTTTCATAGCCCAGTTGGAGAATATTCCTTTACTAGGATGCTCTATTTATTTTTTTTTTAATTAAAAAAATGCTTTCAGTGGTGAGGCTAGCATTCCACCTATGTTCTATGACTGATGCAGTTTGTTTTGCCTACTTTGGGAAACAAATCATGAACTAATTAGTTACTTGGTAGTGACAAATGAACTGGGAGGTTAATCAGGTGGTAAACCATAGAGCCTGACAAATATTCTTAGAGAAACGCATGATTAGGTGTCGGCAAGATATCATTCTTCCAGGTGGGTTGTACCCAGAAAGAAACTGACATTTTGAGACACCTATTGAAAATATGTGACTTACAGTCACCCCTGGGCAACCTGAAGTGTGAGCTGTGTCCTGATCTTGGCTGACTCTGTCTAAACACAGACTGAACCAGGAAAATGAGTAATGGCCTGCAAGCAGAGGCATTGCTAAGCAGGTTGGAGGCCAGGCAGGCAGGTGATGTAGGTTCCCCAGGAAGGCGTGCACATCTTTCCCTCTGGAAATCCTTATGATGCTAATTACCTTGGTCCTCATAAAACTAGGGACCAAAGTGGCAATTAGAAAGAACATTCCAAAGCTTTTTTTGGCTGTTAGGTTACATGTTGAGAAGAGAGAGAAAGGAAGTCCTTGCTGGCTAGCAGAGAGGCGCACAGCTCTCTTCTCCTCCCTCCTCCTCCCCCTCGCTCCATGTCTTGTCAGTTGCTGACTCCTCTACATTTCCTTCTAGAAGAGCTCTCACTTCTATCCTCCTTCAACTGCCACCAAAGCATTCCACACCCGCATTAACAGCCCTAGGAATTAGTGCAGCCTTGCCTGTGGTCCCTCTCACCTCTGACTTATCTGCATGCACTCTTTTTCTAGCAAATATATTTTTTTTTTTTTTTTTTTGCAGAAGCAACGCTGGTTTTTGTCCCAAACCTGCTCAAAGACCCTCACCAGCCCTTTCCTTGTGTAAAGAGTAAGCAGTTTAAACTTTGTTAACTTGGTACTTAAAGTCTTCCATGAGCTGGTCCAATCTACCCATCTAAACCTCCTTTTTCACCCCGTCTTGGACACTGGGTTTCACAGAAGCAGAAACATTCTTGTTTTGGTTCGTAATTTCGCACACTTGGATTGGCAGCCCTTTCATGTACTGAGAGCTTCTGTTACAGATTGTTTTGCCTTATTGGAAACTAAGAAAGAAAAAAAAATGTTCTCTATACTTGTATTAATGTTACTCACTCTGACTTAGAGTTTCCCTGAAACATCATCCCTAACATGAACTTTAAATCATCACACCAATTGTGCAAGACTTGGCTTCAAAGCTACCTCTTCCTCCCTCTCTTAACGACTGTGCCCTCTTCTGCTAGGAATGGAGGCTGCACCCCTTCCTTCAGATACCCAGGACACTTGATACCTTCCAAAGGCAGAGCAAGAGGCTTACTGGGGCCTCAGTTGGTAAAGAATCTGGCCGTGGTGTGGGAGACCAGGGTTTGACCCCTGAGTTGGGAAGATCCTCTGGAGAAGGAAATGGAAACCCATTTCAGCATTCTTGCCTGAGAAATGACTGAACAACAGTCATTGGTAACAAACAGAGGAACACAAAATTAATCAAATATGGACCCTGACCACACAGACTTTATTCACTAAGAGAGGAATAATTGATGCAGGTTAAATATTTGTTGAATGTAAGCATTTCTGTCTTTTGTTTTTCCATTTTCTGACTTGAGAATATTGGAATGCATGAGTTTGTGTATTTATTTTTCAAAGCACTCTGTACTTTAAAATTCTGACCTAAACAGACGTTGCAGTGATATTACAGAATATTCATCCCCTGGTGTTATCATATCTCATCTCCCAAGCTCTTCCTTAAATGGCTTAGCTGCCTAATGGATTGCCTTTGTTTGAAGGATCATCTGAATATAATCTTCCTCCCCTCAAATTGTTTCAATCACTGTGAGCTTCTGCTGACCTACTTTCGAGCCTACAGTGGAGAAAACCTTCCCATAGCCAACCTTTGTGATTGCAGACAAGATAATAGTGTTACAGTAGTTAAAGCCCATTTTCCTCACAAAATTTAAACTAAGAGGATTCAGATTATTTCACACATCATCACTTCAGGTTGAAGAGGGTTCCCCAAAATAACACCCCTCTTTTTTTTTTGCACAAACTCTCAACCAAGGAGTGAAGTAGCTTGGAGAACAGCATAACCTGGCTAATACCAAATCTGATCATGAAGAAAGGGATTTATGGCTGGAGATGAGTTGTATGTATTCTTACATTAGAATCACTGTTCAGACAGATTGATTTACCTTGTCACAGGAAGTGGTGGACTTTGGCAGGACTCACCCACATGGCTAGAACTTGAGATCAAAGACTCATGTACTCAATGCCTGGTGGCCAAGGAGAAGACCTTCCTGCGGGCAGCAGTTATGATCAGAGAAGGAGAGAGAGGTGAGTGGCCTAGCCAAGCTAGGCAAAATCAGATGACATCACTCATCCTCTATTGGCTAAGGTCAGAGTGAGAGCCTGGGGGTGACCAGTGACCATGCATGTAAAGGGAAAAGGCCATCCACAGTGAAAAGTCAGGATTGGGACCAGGTAGGTATGTCTCTGGCCCAGCACTTGCTCCTGATTATGGTAGAGAGGAAAGAATGAAAGTATTCTGGCTTTTCTTTTCTAAAAAAATAAGAGAAGCATTTGATAAATTCTCTTTTCTTCTTTATTCTATGACAAATATTTTCTAATTTTCCTTGTTGTGGCTTTTTAAATACACCCATCATTTAAAAGTAGACATTTAATTTCCAAATACATGGGATTATTAAAAGTATCTTTGATATGAATTTCTCATTTTGATATTAATTTCTCAATTAAATGCTTTCTTTTTTGCAGTCACGCTCTGTGTTTTTTTAATTTTTATTTTTTTTTCAGTTTTCTAACTTTACTGAGGCTAAGTCAAAGATCTCTGTTGGTAAATGTCACATTACACTTGAAAATATGTGAGTTATTCTCAAATATCTTTTGATATCGATTTCTAACATAATTCCACACTGGTAAGAGAACAGACTCTGTAGGATTTCATACCTTTAGAACATGAACTTTTGTACCTTGCTTTAAGTCTCTGGCTATGCACCAGTGTCTCCTAGTTCATAGTCTGTGGGAACTTGAGTAGAATTTGAATCTTTCTGCTGTGTGCAAATTGTATAAATCTTAATTATGTTGAATTGGTTCATAGTGCTTTTCAGGTATACTTTATCCTTCTACTTCTCTGTATATTTATTCTATTATTTTTTGAGAGTTTGATACTGAAACTCCAACTAAAAATCTTAATTTATATACATTAAAAATAATTGCAATATACAGTGGAACTATAAAAAAAGAAAGTAAAATGTGTGGTTCTCTACTCCATAATTATTGACTGTGTGACTTTAACTAGTCAATAAACCTCTTGAAATCTTGGATTCATCAAGGGTAAAATGGAGATAAAATAATAATATGAAGAATGAAAAGAGTTAATATTTATGACAGTCATTTTTAAACTATAAAATCTTGATAAATATCAGAGATTTGTATGAAATTCATGCCAGTTCTCATGTCAGTTTTCTGTAGTAAATTATAAAATATTGAAAAGTTAATTTGGACTATTTCTAGTCCTTTTGGGATTACTTGAAATAAAGGAAAGGGTAAGCATTCTTCAACTATTTGATGAAACAGAAGAAAACATAAAACTAAATGTACTAATCAGAACAAATGAAAATAAGTAAATTATCCTATAAAAAAGGTAAAAGCTGTCAAATTACAAGAAAATGTCCAACAATATGAAAGATAAAAGCTGTCAAATTACAAGAAAATGTCCAACAATATGTTACTTTTGAGAGAGAATCTCTTGGGAAAGGGATGGAGAGAAGATAGACTAGAAAAAGGCAGTTTAGTAAAATATAAATTTTAGTAAGGAGATAAGTATATTTATAATAAGAAAAAGTTATAATTTATAAATAAGATATTACAACAGGAAATTTATATCTATGAACAACTCAAAACATTCTTAGGATAATATGTGCTCAGTTGTGGCCAACTGTTTGTGACTCCTTTAGGATGGACTGGTTTGATCTCCTATCCAAGGGACTCTCAAAAGTCTTCTCCAACACCACAGCTCAAAAGCATCAATTCTTTGGCACTCAGCTTTCTTTATGGTCCAATTCTCACATCCATACATGACTACTGGGAAAACCGTAGCTTTGACTAGACAGAACTTTGTCAACAAAGTAATGTTTCTGCTTTGAAATACCTGTCTAGGTTGGCCATAGCTTTTCTTCCAAGGAGCAAGTATCTTTTAATTTCATGGCTGCAATCACCATCTGCAGTGATTTAGGAGCCTGAAAAAATAAAAGTCTGTCACTGTTTCCACTATTTCCCCATCTGTTTGCCATGAAGTGATGGGACCAGATGCCATGATCTTAGCTTTTTGAATATTGAGTTTTAAGCCAGTTTTTTTCACTCTCTTCTTTCACTTTCATCAAGAGGTGCATTAGCTCCTCTTTACTTTCAGCCATTAGGGTGGTGTCATCAGCAAATCTGAAGTTATTGATATTTCTCCTGACAATCTTGATTCCAGCTTGTGCTTCATCCAGCCTGGCATTTTGCATGATGTACTCTGCATATAATTTAAGTAAGCAGGGTGACAATATACAGCCTTGATGTACTCCCTTCCCAATTTTGAACCAGTCCATTGTTCAATGTCGAGTTCTAGCTGTTATTACTTGACCCGCATGCATGTTTCTCAGGAGATAGGTAACAGGAGCTCGTATTCCTATATCTTTAAGATTTAGAAAAAAATTTTCACAGTATGTACATCTTACAGGTGATCCAGACATGCAAATAAATATCACAATTCCCAAATAAGACAAACAGCAGAAGAAAAAACAGGCAAAATGTTTTGGTAGACACTTCACAAAAGAACAGTTTCTTTCTATCAGGGATGAGAAGATGGATCTCCAAGAGGCATGGGGGACTTTTGGGTGATGTAAATATTCTATATCTTGATTGTGGTGTTAGTTATGCTAATATACAATTTACTCAAAGGTCATAGAACTATACAGTTTTTTTTTTTTTACTTTTTTTCCATTTATTTTTATTAGTTGGAGGCTAATACTTTACAATATTATAGTGGCTTTTGCCACTATACATTTTGAATGGGTAAATTTTACTGTAAGTAACTTATACTTAAATATTCTTTGTTTAAAAATACAAAAATAAAAAAAGAATAAGGCAATAGAACATTCTTCTCTTGGGAGCTTCCCATGTAGCTCAGTGGTAAAGAATTTGTCTACCAATGCGGGAGATGTGGGTTCGATCCCTGGGTAGGGAATATTCTTTTAAGAAGGAAATGGCAACCCACTCCAGTATTCTTGCCTGGGAAACTCATGGACAGAGGAACTAGGCAGGCTACAGTCTATGAGGTGGCAAAAGAGTTGGACACAACTTAGTGTCCAAAGAACAACAACAACACATTCTTCCCTACCAAGTCTAGTTAAGTCCTTGCAGGGTTTATTATCTCTTGCCTTATGTAAAAATAAGGTTCATTTTATTCTGCTTTGTGGAACAAATAATGCATGTTTAAACTACCTAAGTCTTAAAAAGTAAAACCACTGGCTGTTTCACATTGTGGAGTTGTAGACCCTTTCATTCTTTTTAGCATTTTTTGCTGTGCATTTCGTATTTACTGTTTGCCCTTTGCCCCTCAAAAGTCATACGTTAAGATTCTACCCTCAGAATCTCAGGATGTGACTGTTTTGGAGATGGAGTCTTTAAAGGAGTAACAATTTCAATTGAAGTCACTAGGATGGATTCTAATAACATCTAGCGTCTTCATAAGAAAAGGACATTTGAACACAAATGCCTGTGGTTGATAAATGAGGTGCGGACTCAGGTGGAAAACAGGACAGACACCCTAGAAAGAATAAACCCTCTGACCACTTTATCTTGAACTTCTAGTCTCCAGAACTGTGAGAAAATAAATACCCGTTGCTTAAATTCTGTATTTGGTGGTGCTTTGTTACAGCAACCTTTAGAAATGAATACATCCTATCACTACAGTTAAATTCAATAAAAATAGAAACATCATTAAATAAGTGGACTGTATTGTTTTTCTATTAGTTTGATTCCTTAGCTTATTCCCAATGCCTCCGAAGGGAGAGGGAGGTACACTGAGAAACACATACATTCCCAATTTACTTATCAATGAGCCTAGCTTCATCTTTAGTTACTGTTTCCAGTATCCCTGTTCATGTCAAGTTATGACGGTAATTTGAAGTGTATCTCCAAGAATATCCAAGCCTTTCGAGTGAAAAAATCTGCAGCCTCTCTATTCAACATTTTCAGGACTTCTTTGTCTTTAGTGATTGATATACTGGGATCAATAACAGAACATCACTTACTGACCCTTTGAAATCGAGACTGTTCTTGGCCTATCTAGTTGTCTTGATCTGTCACTGCCTGTGGAAAGTCAGGGCTTGTCAGTAGGTGCAGCTTACTATGGAGCTTACTCAGTTTCTCTGACTTTTCCAGCCTGAGAACAAACAGATCATCAGCTTTTGTTGGAAAATAAGCCATCTTCAAGCTTAGGGCTCAAAGGGGATAAGCCGTCATTTAGCTCCCTGTTCTGGTTTGAACTCAGATGAGTGATTCTTCCAGTCTGGGCTGAAATGTTCCAAGTATCTTAGGTCAACTGGCAAGTTGGCTGGTAGAGGTCCTCATCAGCCAGGACACTGGCCTCGCAGCCTTCATAGTCAATGAGGGCTGCTCAAGAGGCAGAAGAGCTTCCGAGAGAGGAAGTGAAATGTATAAGACTCTTAAGAATGAACCTCAGAAATGGTACAACCAGACCAGATTGATGGAGTGGGGAGAGAAACTCTGCTTCTTGGTGGGGGAGGGAGAGGGATGATGTGAGTAACAGAGTGTGGACGCAGGAAGGTGACTTATCCTGGTCATCTTTGCAATCCATGGGGTTGCAAAAGAGTGGGACACATCTTGGCAATTGAACGACAACAACAGAGAATATAAGGTACGCATAATCTGAACTGCAAGGTTATTTTATTGATATTTGTATGATCCAAAAAGTAAGATTTCTTTTATTTTTTAAAAAATGTATCTTTATTTATTTCCTTAAATTTTATGCTTAAGGTTTTATCTATTGTTCCATATGGCAGAAATAGTATATGATTGTGTGCTATTATTTATCTCTTCCCAATTTTTTCCTTTAATTTCTTTCTTTATTTAAAAATTTATTTATTTTAATAGGAAGATAATTACAATATTGTGATGGTTTCTGCCATACATCAGCATGAGTTGCCACAGGTATACATGTGCCCCCCATCCTGAACCCCCTCCCACCTCCCTCCCCACCCTTTCCCTCTGAGTTGTCCCAGGGCACCAACTTTGATTGCCCCGCTTCATGCAAGGAACCTGTACTGGTCATCTACTAAATAAAGTAATTGTTCGCATTCCACAGAGTCACAGTGCCTCTTCCTGACAATCACTTAGTTCAAAACCTGGCCTAATGACTAAAGGATGTTATTCTTGTTTTCCCGATGGCCCAGTCTATGTTTCTGGCTTCTTGAGTTAACAACAACCACAGCCATTGGTAAGTGCATGCTACACTCCACATACTGAACTAAGTGGTTTTGCAACATTAGCTTATTTGAAAGGTCATTCTTTGGGAAGCTGGTGGAAAAGCAAAGAGGACAGCCCTGTGGCAACTGGCTCCCGGCTGTGGGCTTCCTCCCACTGTGCCCAGCCATCAGGGTGACCTATCTTGGGTGTCAGCACTATAGGTAACCATTTAGGTATCTTGTCCGCCTAGCTGTCTCACAAACCTTGACTCTATTTAAATTGTCGGTTTCCTCTGGCTGAGACATCAGAAGCTCATTAAAAATATTCTCAGCCTTTCCCTGTGTTTGCTTTATAATTGATACAGTTGAGTTGGAGCACATTGAACAGAGCTAGAACCTCAGTTGTTTGTTTTTCTTTTCTCTCCCTCCTCAGTCCTGGCAAAATATTATCCTCAGAAAGCAATAAGAATAATCACACCTTTAGCTACTTCTATTGATTAGTAATTCAGTTTTCTCTTTAAAGCAAATCAGCATGGTTAGACCTGTAATATGGTGTAACAGGAGTAATTACTGACAACTGTGAAAGCTGACAACTTGTGAAGGGTGACTCTGCCATATTCAGTAGGACATTGCCTCAAGCTTCTGAGGCTAATAGATGGCATCCTGGCACTTCTTCAGTCATTGGTAACTCAAACAGTTGGTAGTGCCAGGGAATGGAGACTCAATAAGCAAAGAATATTGAACAGCCTGATTATACTTTTTATGTCACTGTACTACACAATTGATTGCATTCAATTCCCTATATATTTGGCACCTATTTAAAGCATTTAGTAGTCTAAAGATGCCAGTGAGGGCTCCCCAGGTAGTGCTAGTGATAAAGAATCCATCTGCCAATGCAAGATACCTGGGTTGAATCCCTGGGTTGCGAAGATCCCCCGGAGAAGGAAATGGCAACCTACTCAGTATTCTTGCTTGGAAAACCCCATGGACAGAGGAGCATGGTAGGCTAGAGTCCATGGAGTTGCAAAGAGTCAGACACAACTGAGCAACTGGGGACAGTCATACAAGTATACCAGTGGAGCAGGAAGATAAAATCAGGCATTGATGGACCACTCACCACCTTGTTACACAGTGTTTGGCTGCAGAATTACAAAGATGATATAGCTGTTTTAATAGAGCATTATGACATAGCTTTTGGTCTTACCAATGCTAATAACTCTATACTATACCAAATTGTCTGTGACAATTTATGTTTAAATAATGTGTGGTAGTATATAAGAATCTCATTTATATTATCTACTTTTACCCACACAACTGGGGGTAGTCAGTTATAAACTATTTTAAATAAGAAAACTCAGATCTGATAGGCTGAGCGACTTTCTGCCATCCCAGGATTAACACATGCCAGGGTATACAGAGGCTACAGCACAGAAGCTGGACTTATTCTACTGGCAATCAACTTAGGGATTCACCACTCTAAAGCTGTGTAGGTTATATAATCTCACTACGCTTCAACTTCATCTAAGAGTCCCCTATCAGTAAGGCTGTTCTGAGGATCAAACATGCTACTATATCTAGGTTCTTGAAACACATAGTTCAAAAATTATGGTGTTTCCCTGGTGGTTCAGGTGGTAAAGAATCTGCCTGCAGTGCAAAAGACCCACATTTGATCCCTGGGTTGGGAAGATCCTTGGGTTGGGAAGATCTCCTAGAAAAAGGAATAGCTACCCACTGCAGTATTCTTGCCTGGAGGATTCCAGGGACAGAGCAGCCTGGTGGGCTATAGTCCATGGGGTCACAAAGAGTTGGACACAACTGAGCTGTTAAAAGTATTAGCTATCATAATAAATCTCAATATTCAATAAAAGTATTAGCTTCACTTTTATTGAATAAAAATAGCACCATGATAATTCTCTTTTCTTTAATGTATCATGATAATTTTTGTCCTCCCCTGAATCAAGCCCTATGAAAATTCTATAAACACATTTGCTTGAAACAATAGCTAATAGTGATCAGTTCATCAAGGATTGATTCACTGAACAATTCATCAAAGATTTCTCACAAGAAAATGATTCAAAATAAGAGACAGCAAACTGAGGACCACTGATAATTTTTGGACCCAGCACATTAAGATATTAATTAATTAACGATATTTAAACATTCATAGATTTCAGACAAAACATGCATTTGTCTTGCCTTGCATAAAAACCGCAAGAGTGGGGCCATAAAGCCACATTCTGCTTGAACAGAACCACAGTTTCATCCCTTATTCTGCCACATGGACACGTGTTTTTCACCTGGACCTCTTCAACCATTTTGTTATTTCTGGCCTACTTTGCCCACAGTGATGTTATCTGTTTGGCTCCTGTAGCAATGTGAATTTATAACTTCTCTCTAGAAAATAGAATATTCAGGACAACATTTTGATGATGAAAATCTCGAAAAAGCAGCAAACTGTTGTGATTCTGCTGGAAGAATCAAGGGCATTGAATCTTGATTCCCTTCTTAGATTTCTAAGTTATCCTTTGTTTGACTTCTATAGGACCAAATTCATTCTTTAACTTCTGACCTAATTTCATTGTGTTTCTCATCAGTGTTTCTTCTTGCAATTGTGATGACAGAGAACAATGCTTGAGAAATGGAATCATAAATAAAACTGCAACTGCATGTACTTTTTGTCCCCTGAGGGCTCCTTCTAGGACACGAGGCACTTATCGGTGACATTTGTCATTAGCCTCTGTGCTGGTGATTCATATGGTAGAGGGTGTAAAATTTTATTTTTGGTCCAGCTTGTGACCTCAAATGTCAAAGCATGTCCTGCTCCATAAATGTAGACTTCATGAAAACTCAAGTCAATTATTATTTTTATCACTTCTTTAAAAAAAAGTAGCTTAAATAAAGTAGGTATCTGATATGTAACTGGGCATGATGACAAACTAGGTGTACAAGACAGAAATGATTTCAGTAGGGGTCCCTGCCTCTCACTGTGTTTCTGTTTTGGGCTGTTTTACCTAAGTAGAAGTTTGGGAGCCACCTTCTAAATGCCTTACAAGGGAGTCTCCTGTGGGTAGAGGAAGTCAATGATAATCATACGAGAACATCTGTTACATTTCATTCTTACTCAGAAGAAGAATGTTCTAATGAACTAACTTTATGATAACCCACAACTCATGGCATTTATAGGTGGATATATCAACTTCCACCTGTATTTGACCACTATTGTTTTTCCTTCTCCTTAGAAGTGTTCTGGCTTCCGTGAATTACAGAACTAACTAGCTATGCTCCTCCTAGTCACCAATAATTATTTTGAAATCTTTCCTCTAAACATCAGCACATGGCTGCATTTTAGGGGTTAAGTCTCTAAAACTTGTATTTTACTTATGCCTAACACCGCACAACTTAGTTCAGAATCTCTTCTCTCTTATATGGATTGTGATATGTCAGCCTATCTTTCTGCTTCAAATATCTTTGCTTTTCCATCCATCAAACTTATCTGCCAAATGACATTCTGGAATGCAAAGAGCAGTTACACTATAGAAAACCTTTAAAGGTGTCTTGTTATCTGTGCTATAAAACTACATCACAGTCAATGGTTCTCAGATATGGTCCTATTTCATTTGCTCAGATTCATGTTTTTTTTTCCATTTATTTATCATTTAACCAATATTAGCTAGACCTATTGCAGTATAATAATTTCATAGTATATACAAATATCTAATCATTGTGTTGTATTCCTGAAACTAGCATAATGCTATATGTCAGTTGTATCTCAACCAAAAGCAAAGTTTATTGACCATGCCCCATGAGTTGGGCACTGTCTATGTATTTGGAATAAATCAGTGAAGAAAACAGACAAAAATTCCTGTCCTCATAGAGTTTGTAGGTAGTAAACTGTAACTATGTGACATCTGTTTTATAACAACTTTTTGGAACACAATCATATTCAGCCTTTTTTTTTTTTGTTTTTAATGCCCACTGTTTTTAGATTGTTTAGGTTGCTTTCCCATTACCATTGCAGAGATATGTAGCTGCAACAGAGACCACTTCTGGATTTATAGAAGACAAAGCAAGCCCCAGAGAAGTGGGCTTCAAAGCCTAAAATATTTATTATGTGGCCATTTACTGGAAAAATTTACTGACTCTGATTTTAATGCATGCAAATGGACCGATATCCACACTGCCTTGCCTGTTCATAAAATTCCTTCAACCCCAGAATTCCCATTATCCTCTGCACATATTGAAATCTTACTCTTCTTTCAGGGCCCATTTCAAAATTTCTCTTCATTGTAAAGCCATCCTGGGCTTTCTCAGTTCAAAATAGCCTTCTGCTCTTCATTCCAATACTTAGGCTTTCTTTTATTTTTTTTTTTCTTTTATGTTTTGATACCTGAAAAATTTACCTGTTGGTTTCCCTTCTAGATGTGAGGCATTGGGACCACAGATTATAAATTATTCATTTTGCATTTACCTACCTTTCTAGGATCACCTAGTCTGAACCACTAGAAATCAAGTACCCCAAATTTCCCAGTGGGAGTCTGAAATTTTTCTATCACATAGAAGGCAATCTAATTTATTAGTGTTAGTATTTGCACACTTTATTTCTTTGGACAGAAAACTGTACCCAAATGGGGCTCTGATGTTCAAGCCAGAGGTACTAATTGCAGATCTCTTCCCAGTTGGATCCCATACTGGCTTTGGTGTCTGCAAAACTCCCAGTATCCTTCCCCTGGGTGTTGGATTCACCCTGCAAGTGATGAAGAGGTCCCTCTTTCTCCCCACACTGGTGCAAACACTCTTATCATTTTAAGTGAGTTCATTCATTCACTTTGTTTATTTCATTTTTTAATTGCTTGACTCAACAGCGTGCCTATTCATTCTTTACTGCCCTGATTGTTGTCTAAAAGCATATCTAGACCTTGGATTCCTGAAGATAAAAATACCCATCAATTTAGTGCATCAGATGTGTGTTCTAGCTAGAGCTGATTTCTGTTTCTAAGAAATTCATGCTTTTTGCTTCTCAAAAGAATGGGTCCCTATTTGCTTAATAACTCTGCAAGCTTGGAAAAGCTTCTGTGAAAGCAAAACTTGTAGGATTTATAGAAGGCAAAGCAAACCCCAAAGATGTCATTAAATTATTTTTCCCTTCCTAGAAAAATATTGGAGATTCTAAGGCTATTAACTCAGCTTTGCAAATGGTTTTAGAATAGTGTTTGATTCACAAAGGTCCAGTGAGCTGTTGAAATGTGCGCTGGCTTTATTAATGCTTAGGGCTCTGCAGCTAGCTACAGTGCTTTCCATAGCTTAATGTTGTGAAAACATGAACATCTGGCTACAGCAGACACACTCAAGAGTTCCCACACAGGAAGTGGTCCACAACAACCTTCAGATAATCTTGTCACAGAATGTTTTTGTGTTTTCTGAGATGCTTCTAAGGTTCTTACAAGTGATTACCCTGACTCGACAGTGGTCCAAATTGCCTCTTAAAACAGCTGTAACAACCAAACCAAGAGCTGTGTCTGATCACTTTGGCTACAGAGACAAAGATATCCATGAAAATGAATCCAGCAAGTGACAAAATTGAGAAGCGAAATGATACAGTTTCCAAATCAATAACTTGCAGAAGTGGAACAGAGTGGCATGGGTTAGCTCACGCCAGCCCAAGTAGTAATAACGTCTTTAAATTATTTTCCAAGCTTGTCATTTTTTGTGCTTAGGTATAATCACGTAAGTGAAAAAGCAAAAGCACACATCGCATAGAATTTCAACTTCTGGTTTTTATAATTGAACAGCTTTTGTTGCAAATATGACAAAATAAAATAGATATTCAATTTATTACCTATTAGGTTATATGGATCTCAACTTTGCTGGCTACAGAATACAGTTTAGTGTCTTACTTATAGTGTGAGTATTACAAACAATCCCGTGTGCAATCCCAGCATCACTCTGGGACGGTTTTAATCACTGCCAACTGGTTTTCCAATATCACTCTTTTCTACATATTTGCCTTGTAATTTAACTGAATCTTTTATAGTATGCTGATATTATTATTTTATTTTTGTATCTTAACCTGGCTGAATTTTTGTATCAGATCCCTTTTTCTTCCCCATTGGCCTTGTTGAGTTGAATTGTGCTCATGCAAGATATGTTAATATTGGAATGTGACTTTATTTGGAAGTAGGATCATTGCAAATATAACCAGTTAAATGAAGCCATACCAGAGTCGGGTGAGCATTTAATGTGATGTGGCTAGTGTCCTTACTAAAATAAGACTGTGTGAAGATGGAGTGATGTGGCTACAAGCCAAGGAATGCCAGAGATTATCAGCGAACCACTCCAGAAGAGATGAAGGGGGATTTTCCCAGAGGACTGCAGGGACCAGGGCCCTTCCAGAACCTGTATTTGAGATTCCTAATCTCCAGAACTTTGGCAAAACAGCTTATGCTGGTTTAAGTCACCTTGTTTGTGGTGCACTGTTGCAGGTTCCCAGCCATGGACCCGTTGTTCTGTTCAGTCCTGTATTCCCCTGGCCTCCAGGTCCACGCTGTGCTCTGCCCAGGAAGCTGACTCTGACAGTCGCAGCAAACTCAGCTGACTTCCAGCTGGGTGTGACTGGGGGGGCCCAGGCATGTTTACTGAGGTTGGGTTACGTATTTACATGAGCTCCCTGCTTGTGAGGTTTCCTGGGCTCACTGTGTCTTTTGATCCAGAAACTTGGATAAAATACATCATTATTTAATGTTACTCAAGACTGATGAAAGACTGAGCGACTGAACTGAACTGAACTGAAGACTGATGAAAGGATGCAGAGGCTTAATTGTCTTAATACTCAGTCTGTTTTCAAAGTGGCTTCTCTGCACTGGTCTCCTCTTCCAGGTTTTTTTCTGGGTTCTAGTTCCTGCCTGTTTCCTAGGCTTAAGGGTCTGTTCCTCCACTCATGTTAGCCCTGCGGGATCACATCAACCATTGTGATTCCGTGCAGCCCGCACTCACATCCTTGTCAATAGGCCCTTCTGTGAATATTATTTAATCTATACCAGCTTGAATTAGGACAGCTGCATTTCCTTTTGAGACCCTACCATCACACTGATCTTGTGTCAGAGAGAGAGCTGAAACAAGTCTACTGTTAAACGTCTCTTCAGTTCCTTCTCGTAAACTTCCCTTCTCCTCTATAATTCTCTGCCCAATTTGGCAAGTCCTGCTCAAGAAGATTCCAGGAAAATTTCTCCTTAGTCTGGGAAAGGATTTGAGTGACAAAGGTCTGAACTCTTTGGATAACATGGAAGGGAGAGGTCCTACCAAAGCTATGACCTGTAAGAGCAGGTGCCCACCAGGAACTGATGGCTGACCCTTGGTAAGAACAACTGGACTTGCAGCATTTGAACTTTCCTAGTCCCATTCTCTGCTCTCCATTTCCATGATGTCCTTGAAAAATAATAGTGCATGTTAGAAGTGAAAATCAGTAGACTGATAGTCACCAGAAGGAGAATGGTGCTGGAACTTGTTAAAAATCTAGTTTTGAGGAAAATGCCCTTATCCGTCCTAACTCACAGTGCCCCGGAAAATGACACTTGCAAGGCTGTCTGCATGTGATGCGCCTCATGGCTCTTCCAGTGAAATGATCATTGCTTCTGAAGGCAAATGTCAGAAACAATCAAAACACACAAAACAAAAGCAGGCAGTTGATTAACTTCATGCCTGCTTGAGGTGGCGCAGAGGTGGGGCAAACAAGTGAACCACCAGAGCTTAAAAGGGGAAGTTGGGAAGTGAGATGTCTGCAGGAACTTTGATAAGCTTTCAAATTACGCTGAAAATCTGGAAGGTTATGTGCACACCCAGGGCTGCGCTCAGGCACAGAGCAGGGCACCTACGAAGGAAAGTCCTGAGTGGGATCTAAGCTCCTGCCTCGGGTCGATCCTGAGGTTGTACAGGCAGGAGGCTAAGGCTAGGGCAGAGGTGTAGACTCCAGGTTACGCCTGGAAGACCTGCCCCAGCACCCACTCGGAGCTGCCCAGGGGGGAAAGGAAGACTTACTGGTCAGAAGCCTTTAAGGGAATCTCGGTCTCACCATTAACTGACCACGAAGGCAACTGAGTAGAGACTTTAAGGGCCACACATGACAAAGGACACCGATTTTTTTATTTCTTTAAAACCTTGTGCTTATTTATCGGGCTGGGGCAGGTCTCAGCTGTGGCATGCGGGATCTTCAGTCTTTGATGCAGCATGCCGGATCTTTAGTTGCCGCACTCGAGATCTGGATCACTGATCAAGGAATGAACTTGGGCTCCCGACATCAAGAGCTTGGAGTCTTAGCCCCTGGACCACCAGGGAAGTCCCAAGAATACAGATTTAGACATTAGTTCACCGAGTCCCCTAGGACTATAAAAACTACAACAAACAGCTAAAACAAAAAACTGGGGAGATGTGAAATTTGATTTTCAAGTTTTCACATTATGTTATTTAAGCTACCCAGTTTTGAATAAAAAGTCTGAGGCATACAAGGACGCAGGAATGTGTGAACCACACATGCGTCCTGCACTGTCACTTCAGTCCTGTCCATCTCTTTGCAGCTCCGTGGACTGTAGCCTCCAGGCTCCTCTGTCCATGGGATTCTCCAGGCAAGAATACTGGAGTGGGTTGTCATGCCCTCCTCCAGGGGCTCTTCCTGACCCAGGGATAGAACCTGCATCCTTTATGTCTTCTACAAGAAAAGCAACAATCAATAGAAAGTGTCCTTGAGGAAACATATAAGGTGGACTTTATCAGCTATTTTAAATGTGCTCAAAATGCTACAGTAAAATAAGCCATGTCTAAAAATATTAAAGATAGTAAGAAATGATGTGTCAACAAATGGAGAATATAAATAATGACATAGCAATTATTTTTTTTTTAAATTAAATAGAATTTCTGGAGTTAAAATGTATAATCACTGAAAGGAAACATTCACTACAGGGGCTCAGAGAGAAAAGAGAACCAACAAATTTAGTAATAGCTCAAAGGAGATTATCCAGTCTGATGAGCAGAAAGGAAAACAATGAAGCAGAATGAACCAGGCTAAGGGACCTACATAAAGGGAGCCCCAGAAGGAAAGGAAAGAGAGATACAGTCAAAAAGCATATTTGAGAATTAATGGCATAATCTTCCTAAATTTAATGACAATATTAAACTTTATATTCAAGAAGCTCAATAAACTCCAAATAGAATGAATTTGGGAATTTCATAATTCAGCTTTTGAAAGTCAAAAATAGAATCTTGAAAGTGCTAAGAGAGAAGTGACTCATTATGGACAAAGAAATGAGTATTTTACTCCACTTCTTAAAACTTCTGATGTGATTTATAATTTTACATTTGCCAAAGGCTACCTATGTTTCTTTCACTTAAGTGTGGAATTTCTTCCTCACATAGATTTTCAGCAAGTAAGAGCCCCTGTTCCTACCTATGCAGCACAGAGAAGGTGGTCCCGATGTTTCTACTCGGATAATACAGTTCAGAAAGGAAACAAACTGAGTGTCGGGGTCCTCTGTGAAACACCATCCTATTTTGCATACACAGGGGTATGCAACAGCATTCTATATAAATGGTATTTCACCAATACCAATTACTTGTCAGATATCCCATTTCTTTATGGGCCTTATAAGATCATAGTGATTAAAATAGCAATTGGCTGGAGTTTTCATTATGCTGCCAAAAGTATAAATCTTGATAACCTAAAGAATGCATTTGCAGAAAAAGGAGCCAGAGAAGCTTATGATCATTTTAAGGAATCCATTAATAATTCTTTTTATATTATAAAAATTATGACCATTTATATTCATGTATTGCTATTACTCTCTTCTATTTTATAAATGATAACATATTTTCAAGGAAAATTTTTTACATTTTAACACCTCTAATTGCACTCTGCCCCCGACCCCCTGCTTTTTAAACAAGGAGCCTCAGATTTTATTTTCCTTGAGCCTTGCCCAACATATAGTTGACATTGTACATGAAGCCATGGTTTAGAACCTGGCTTTAAAATAGTTATTGTTGTTGGTTAGTTGCTAACTCATGTCCAACTCTTTTGTGACCCCATGGACCGTATCCTGCCAGGCTCCACTTCACAGGATTTCTCAAGCAAGAATACTGGAGTGGGTTGCCATTTCCTTCTCTAGGGGATCTTCCCAACCCAGGGATTGAACCTGGTTTCCTGCATAGCAGGTAGATAGTAGGGCACCTCTTTTAACTTAATCTTACCTCTAAAGAAATAAATAAATGAAAACGCTACACATGTCTAAATAGATTGGATCATTGTAGACTTGATACAATCTGACTTTTGGAAGAAAAATCCTATTTGTGTTGACTAGGTTGTAGCTGCAAATGCTATAGTGAATGGCTCCTGGTGTCAGGAGGTCTCATCAGTCAAGGCCCTTAGGTTCTCAACCAGCTAGGATGCCGGCACTGCCCACAGGGAAAAGTTGGGAACGATGAACCTGGGGGCACTCCAGGCAGGTAGTGATGGAGACCAGTGAAGCTATCATTTCTAAATGTTCAGAACCGTGTTCAGCACTTCCCAATGAAAATGCATCTTATTGGCACAAAATGCCAATAATACGGATGAGAAAAGTTATTTTTTGTTTTGTTTTTTCTTGGCCCAGCACTACCTCCACTCTCCCTGCCATTCAGTACCTCCACGTGGCAAACCACACCCCTAAAGATCCATTACATGGATTAAGGATTTCTATCCTTCAATCAAATATGAGGAATGAACTGAGACAACTTTGATAGGACGTGTAATGTCACAAGGGCATTTCAGTGTGAATTGGTTAAGAGAACCAAATTTTCCTCATGCCCAACAGGGTCTTCACTGTTTCTGAAGCTTGTGCAAGGTGGAAGAACAGATCAAGGGATTTTAATGCCATTCTATGCAAGCTGCCATGTGCGAAAATGGAAATGTTAGTCGCTCAGTCATGTCAGACTCTTTGTTACCCCACCAGGCTCCTCTGTCCATGGCATTCTCTAGGCAAGAATACTTGAGTGAGTAGCCATTCCCATCTCCAGGGGATCTTCCCAACCTAGGGATCAAACCTGGGTCTCCTGCATTGCAAGCAGATTCTTTAACCTCTGAGTCACCATAGAAGCCCTATCTAAAGATGCTTTTCATTAACTATGACCTGATACAGCAAGGGTAAACATATGCTTCCTAAGTACTAGTGCCATCTGGTACATCAACTTTTCATGCAGTCAGCTGTTTCATTTTTCTTCTTGAATATAGCTGCTTGCATTCTACTATTGTTATCTCAATAGACAAAGCTGTACATACTTATCCACCATTATCTATAAAGCTAGGATTGGCCAGATATGGCAGCATAATCTTACAAAACTATCTAATGCTACCAGTATGGCATAGATGTCTACAATTATGACATTTACTACTTGTAAACATTTCCTTCAGAATCATACAGATTGTTCTAATCTTCAAACAGATGAGCAAAACAAATTGGAAGGGCAAACATGAAAAAATCAGTTATTTTCTCTGTGTGCGAAATTACTCTAGATTGTTAAAATTTAACATCCATTTGCAATTTATTATAAAGACTATTTCTTTCCTCTTCTTTCCAATAAGATGCATCTTATGGGTTTCTTTTTTTTTTTCCAATAAATTCAATGCATTTGGAAAAATACCCAGATGGTTCAATTTCTTTAGGGAAGTGTATGTCTCTAGAATAGCATTCACAGCTGCTAGAGAATATATTTCTCCATTGTGGCTACCACCTGATATTCATAACATAAAACTGGAACAAAAAGTAGAGAAGCAAAGAATTTTAAAAAATGAAATGGATTACAGAAAGCCTAAGATGATCACTATGTTCTCTTAGAGAAAAGTAGAATAATCTAACTCTAAGATTGAAGCACATCATTAGTGCCAATCAATGCAACTGAGAAAGTGCCCAATAAACCTCGAATTCAATGGACTGAAGAGAGGGTGATTATGCATTTGCATTTAAAAAAGTCGTGTTCGAAGCTCTATTTTTTTGGCCTTAAATAGCACTAGGCACTCTCCTACCAGCCAATGGAGTTGGAAAAATCTTCAAAAAATCAATGCATATAGAAGCCATTCATATTTTAACTTAAAGATTCACCAGGCACAGTAATTATATAAAGATCTTAATTTTCTAAGTAGTCAACATTATTTAACACCTACTTTGTGTTTTATGTTGAACTTGATATGAAAGACGTGCAAAACAGGCATAGTAGCTATTACCTACTATTGTCCCTTCTTTCTCCAATTTTTTGTGTGTCTGTGACAGAGAATTTTTCTGGACTGCACAGTTTTTCACTTTTTTTATATACAGAGAGAAATATATATATTATATAATATAAAGAAAAATATATTCTCTAGCAGCTGTGAATGCTATGCTATATATATATGAACGCTGCTTATCATTCATTGGGCAATTCAAACACCCAGTATCTTACACAAGCATCTGTGGCCAGAAGTTATCTTTTTACTTTCTGAACCAACATTTTCTATCTTACTTCCCTGGTGGCTCAGCTGGTAAAGAATCCACCTGCAATCGAGGAGACCTGGGTTTGATCCCTGGGTTGGGAAGATCCCCTGGAGAAGGGAAAGGCTACCCACTCCAGTATTCTGGCCTGGCAAGGTCCATGAACTATACAGTCCATGGGGTCACAAAAAACCAGACATGACTGAGCGACTTTCTCATCACTTCACTTCAAGCAAGTATGTATCTATGAATCTATGTATGTATGTATGCATATACCTACTTTCTGTTTGTCTGTCTTTAATATCATTCACTGCAAACCAGTTAGGTGAAAACTTCTTACTCAGAGCCTTATAGAAAACACAGATACAGTACATAAGAAATATTCTCAGAGCTTTTAACACTCAGAACACTATGAGGTTGGTAATATTATTACCCAGCCACATTTTACTTATGACTAACTTGAAGCACAGAAACATAAAGTGTCTTGCCCAAAGTCATTTAGTTGGTAAATAGTAAGCTGGAATTTAAATCTAGGCTATTAGACTCTGGGGTCCAAGCTCTCAATTTTAGTATGTTGTATTTTTTGGCAGGATCTTCTTTCATTTCTACAACAGTCCTGTAAAGAACAAAGCACAATCATACAATCTTTATTTAAAAGGTGAGGAAAATCAGGCTTATGGTCATGCATGCTGAAAAGTTATACTCCATATTTCACAGATACTGACAGAAGACATGAGACTCCTAGGTTAGAAACAAAGGACTTTATTACTCACAGGAATAGTATTAGCCAGAATATTGGTATTTTTATTTATATGCCAGTTTTCTGAGCCCCAATTCTAACAGAATGAAATGAAGAAAAAGGGGTGACTATTTCACATGCATTTTAAGAGGGGAACCCTGAGCTTAGGAATCCAAAGCTTCTATAACAGGAAGTAAGCTTGTCTGTCCTTTGCCTCAGAGGAAGACATCATTTCTGTCTATAAACATCTGTGGAAGGAAAGTACAGACACAGAAAGTAGTGCCTCTGCTCATGAGACACGAGAACACGTGAGACCCATAGAGAATTTATTCTCAACAAAGGTCACACAGCTAGTGAGTAGAGGGATTCAAATTAGAACATGGGTTATAGAATTCCTTTATTTTCCCCAATGATTTAAAAGCCATTGACCTGTTTTCTCCAGAAAGTAGTCTTTTCATAAGAAGGTGGAATCTGAAACATACTATAACAATTTTAAAATTCGTAGTTATAATTAATAAATGAATAAATCTAGTTTTCTTTGTTTACAAAGGAATTAATAACAGTTTATGTGCTCTTATTCCACATTATAGTTGAAGAATTTAATATGATAATCAGGGTGGCTTAACCATTTCCACTTTTAAAGCTGGTTCTTTTGGGTAAATAATCAGATTCAGAATTCCACTCTTCCCGCTGTTCTTCACTCTTCTCTGGAGGATGTGTGTTCAGTTGATTTATCTATTGTCCTTACGTCTGGGAAGGGATGCTTTATCCGTGAGTCATCCTTTTCCCTTGCTGACCTTCTCGCAGTGGATCTCAGCCCAACTATCCTTGTAGACGTAGCTAACAGGCCCTGAAGTCGTGCTTGCCATTCCTGGAGAGACCAAGACTCCGCTGTTGCTGTCCTTGGTTCTGACCTGACTTCCATCAGGACCTCTGGGAGTCTTCCAGCACTGACATTCTAGCCTCCTTTCACGGCTGAAGTGGCATGTGGGACTTGGGATTCCTTTTCGAGACTTAAAGTCTCCCCCAAATACATACTGCCAAGTGTGAGAAATCCCTGCTCTCCTCAGATTTTACATTAGTCTAACTGGATTTCTATTGGTGTATTCTAACACTCCTTCAACTCTGCTTTGCAGCCAGAACCTAGCAATCCCAGGAATTAAGGAACTGAAACCTTTCTCTAGAATCCAGACTGGGACCTATCTCCCTCTTCTAGTTTATTGTGAAACTCTTATTTTTCTTTTAGTCAGAAGATGGTTGTTATATTTTTAAAAACTCTGTGGCTTATGATGTAAATGATCAGTGAAATTTTGTAAGAATTTTATTCTTGAAAACCATAGGTTTTTTTTTTAATCTCAGCAAAAGGTTGGATTTTCCAAATAAAAAACATGCTTTTAGTATTATTTATTTATCATTTATTAATCTATTCATGTATCCCATTATTTGGTACAGATTTGCCAAAACTATGTTCAGTACTTCAATTATCTTCCTTGTTCAGTGTTTTATCTGTCTTCCCTCTGAGTCATTATTGTAGAAAATACTCAACAATGCATCAGTAATAGGTTCTGAGAAAGGAGTAAACAGGGTAAAACAAATAAAAAATGTTAATTATTAACCTAATACAATATTCTAAAAGCAAATTAAAGACCAAAGTTTTAAATAAACATTCTAAAAAGAGACATTAAATAAGGTATTCGATATACTTAGCCATGAATGAATAGCAACAAAATTTTCTCTGGTCTTTTTCTCTTTTCTTTGAAAACATGCTGTTTTCTGTTTACCCTGAACATTTATGCACCAGAGGTTTTCTCCCCTTTCTATGCTACTTAAAAAGCTAAGCACCAAGAACTGCTTCAAGGACATTTAAATCCTCCCTCCATGACTACTCAAGGTAAAAGAGATTGATTCTCCTGGGGTCTCCTGCACCAGCCAGTGTTGGGAAATACAGTGTGTGCCAGGAATGCACACAACTTTGACTCCTTCAACACTTCGGATGTTCAGATGTGAAGCAGCTTGCTGAACCCACAGCCTGGTCACCTCTGGATGTGCAGGATTCTCTGCTTACACCAAGGTATCCTATAAATACTTCTTCTGTGTGTACCTGTACCATGGTGTCAAAAGATTGGGAAGGATTTTTTTGTTCCAGGTCTTATTCATAACGCACAGTGTAATTGTGTAGTTACATTTTTCATAGCAACATTTATTAGTATCCCAACTGCATTAAATATAGTAATGGCTCTGTCAGTATCTTTTGTGTGAAAAATTTGCAACAATATTTTTAATGGGAATGAGGTCTATTTGTGGATAAAAATAAGCCTCAAAAATTAAAAGGAAGACAGTCTATTTTCCAGACAAGTAACTATCTATCTATCTCTATCTCTATATCTATATCTATATCTATATCTGGGATGCAACTACATTTCAATGTAGTCTTCTAGGCTAGATCTACTAGAAAATGTTTTGGTTGAAGTACAGAATCTGTTAAAAATGTTACTGAAATTTGGAAGCCTATTTACGAAAAGCCTTAGATACTAGACTAAATGGCTTATTTTATTTGTTGATAAAGTCTAATTAACTGAGTCTTTTTCGTAATTGTAGAACTATCTTAATAGATGACTGTAAAGTATATAGGAAGCAGAGGTCAGTCACAATTTGGAGATATAAATGATATATTCTGAGTGTTTGATGAAAGAAACCATGTCATATTCAACTTTCTATGACCAGATCTCTACATAGGACTACAGATATGTAAATATAAGTAGTGGCTATAGAGGTGAAAACATGAAAATGCAATAGAGAAATACTTGGCAACAGTCCATGATGAATAAACAAGAAAAATAGGAGTAGACAGTAGTGTAAGTTTAAGAGACTGGAAAAGGGAAAATTATAATATATTGAATAGCAAATAACTCAGCTTCAGCCTTGAGAGATGAATGTCGTTGGTGGGTGAGCAAGAAGAAAGCAAGGAATAGAGACAAGTAGGATAAAGAAGAAGAGAAAACTTGAGTAATCTCTGGTATGTGTGTTAAAGAACTCAGACTACTAGTCATTTTGGAGAGAGAGCCCATAAAATAAAGTAAGAAAATTCCATTAAACTTCCTCTTTAAGAGTCCATTAATTATCTAACAGAGAGCAGTGAAAGAATAGAAGCACTTATTATTCTCTTTGACATTTCAAGGATGAATGACATTATATGGTGTAGCTGAAGAAGCGTCAAGGCCAAGCAAAAGTTTTTCTCAAGAGATGTTACCTCCATTAGTAAAATGGTTGAAAGGAAATAGTGATTCAGTTTTAAGAGAAGGAGAGAATCAGAGAAACATCAGTGGACCTTCTGAGTAGAAAGTTTATTAAAATGACCCTTTTGATTAGTTGGATGTATATGGAAAATAAGTAATATCTTGTTTTCTGGCTGGTTCTTATTGTAGAGTTTAAGTTTTTTGTCTTCTTCCCATTTGTCGTGGTAGGTTATAAGGATTAAGTGATTTTTTTTGTGAGTCTAGGTTATATATTCAATAATGATGAATATTTCTCTTCTATCATCACTTATTCAATAGTGTTAAAATGCATAGTAACTCACCCACATCCACTAGAAAAAAAAAGTAAAACTCGAGATATATCAATGAAACCATCTAAGACTTAAATAGAGGACTACAAACTTTGTATGCAAAAAACTACAAACTTTGTATGCAAAAATTATCTTGGCGTATCACGATAAGACAAATATCTGCATAGTACCTCAGGAATTGTACACAAACGCTAACAAATGTCTTCCAGGAGAGAAAACCAAAGAATAAATTTTGTCAGTGACACACAGAGTACCCTTTATTTATAGCTCTTTTTTCTTTTAATTCTAGATCATGCTGGTTGTGCATCTCCTGTGATATATGGATTTTTTTGTATTTCATCAGTACCCGTGTGTCCTATGTCAATGTTCATTCAGCTATGTCGGTTTTCAAGTCGTTCACAAGGAAAAAACTATGAGCAATGAATTCCTACATTTTTAAAAAATGTAAGTTAAATAGTCTTGTTTTGAAACTAAGCATGAAGCTAGAGGCTATGTAGTTATCTCCAAATCATAGGGCAACAGAGACTATTTATTCCTAAAAAGAAATAGCCTCATTTTTGTAGTTTGTGTTATGCCGTGATTCATCTATTTTTCAACTTAATAATGGTACAAAGCTATTCAAAAGAATTCCAGATCAACATGAACAGTATTATAAATCCAGGCAGGAGTTCAGAGGTTCCTACAAGAGATATCTATAATTACTGCTTAGACTGCCAAGAGCAGAATAAAAGAAACTACAACTGAATAGCAGACATAAAACTCATATTAGCCTCATGGAATATACACAGATTAAATTCTGAAATTCAATTAATTCAAGGTTAAAGCTACATCCACATTTGAGAAAATTGTGAACTGAGGCTCTTTCTTATTTTGTACATCATTGAACACTATACTGGACTGTTAAAATATTACACTTAGTATAACACACCATAGCCTGTGAAAGATATGAAAGCATGATTTTTGTTAATGCTTTATTATTTTTAAAAAGAGGAGTCCTAAATATGAAATAGTCAATCTCTTAAAAATGTGCCGAGTGGAAAGCAAAAAAAATCACCCCAAGTCCCAGCATCAGCAATAAACCTACTTCTACTTCAGCATCTCAATGGCTGCATACTATTCCATTTTTGTATTTGTACTGTTTTTCACTTAAACCAATTCCTGTTGTGGCATAGCTATATATAAATTTTTCACTATTATGAAAATAGTCAAGGATAGCCTCTGCCTATATCCCATTTGTGGTATTTTTTCCTGAGATATCTCAAAATAGTGATGACTGAACTTTTTGTATCTTGGTGAATCTTTCAAAGTTTCTCTCTGGAGAGATTTTACCCACTTAAAGTCTCTTCACTATACATGAGCATGTTCATTTCCATTAGGACTTTGACAAGGTTTGGCAAATTTTTAATCCTTTTCTCACACAGAGTATTTCTACTATTTTTTTTTTAATATTTGATTTTCCTGTTTGGATTTATTTCAAATGCTTGCTGGTAGTTGTGTTTCTTAACAAATTATCTTTAGCTTCAGCTCTCGGTTGAAGTCAAAACCTACTGATGTTTATTAGTACAGGCAGCTTATTTATTGGAATCCAGATGTCTATGGCACTGATTCACTCATTCAACAAGCTTTCATCAAGCAACTAGCACATGCCAAACACTGAATAGATATGAAGAATTCATCATAAAGTAGAAGAGAGCCCTTGTTGTTGCTTTCAGAGAACAAGAAAGGTGACAGAGCAATGAAAGTAATAGCAAACAATAGGGATTGAAATGTATATACTATTGGTGATGTACACAAAATGGATAACTAGCAAGAACCTCCGGTACAGAGAAGGGAACTCTTCTCCAAGTTCCTGGTGACCTTAATGGAAGGAAATGCAACACGGAGCAGATATAGGTGCACGGATAGTGATTCACTTTGCCGAACAGAAGAAAGTAACACAACATTATAAAGCAACTGTACTCCAGTATAATTTGATTAAAAATTAAAATAAGAAACATTAAAATACCGGTTAACAAATTTTAGGTACTGGCGTGATTTGGAAGAGGCTAGGGCAATAGAGAAGGGAGAGGGTGTCAACAATGGATCGAGTTGTCATAAAATAAAATATTGAGGACATGGAGCTCAAACATGACTCGTGAGGAGAACTCAGTCCCTGAAGGTCTGGGAGAAGATCACGGCAGGCAGCAGGAATGCAGAGCCTTGTGGTCCTGGAGAAAAGCACAAGTCTTATTCTTGTTGTAATGAGAAGACACTGCAGGCTTTTTGTCATTTCTTTCTTTAATTTTTTTGAAGTGGTAGATATCTGTCTATTTTATGCTGGCAGTTGACACAGACATCTCTGTCCATGTGATACCACTGGATGGTAATGTTCTTGGCTATGTCTGAACAGTGTTGTTTTAGCAATAGAAACAGAACAGAAATTAAATCTTACATGGGCTTGTTTACATGTTTTTGAAGACTTCTTTGAGTGGCCTTTTACTGTCAAATGAAGGAATGATGTATGTAATAGAAGGCTAAAATTGAAAGGCATTTGTCTTAGTTTCAGCAAACAAAAGAAAAATAAATGGATATCAGGTATGACTGCATTGCAACATAATTAAACATAAGGAATTAGGTCATTTGTGGAGAATTTGGAAAAGAGGAGCCCCAACTAGTCTCTTCTTTGTTTAAACTTTTGATTCTAACTCATCATAAATGAGTATTTACGGAGTTGGAGAAACCAGAAAACAAAGCTCTTATTGCACAGAATTTCTTTTCTTCTTTCCTTCTTTCATAAATTGTTGTATTATAGAAATCATTCAAATATAGTACTAAATGTTAGATAATAAGACAAGCAAGAATGGTAAAGGGAATATCATATTTCTACCATGAAAAGATCACCACTATCTGTACCTTGATATATATATCATATTACATATATTCTTCCCCATATGTATGCAATTTTTAGTTTATGTAAGATCATATTGCGTATTGTATTTTGTACTTCTTTTCAGTCACGCTCCAACTTTCCATTTTGATACACTTATTTCATTTAAAGTCTACACCATGCTCAAATGTCTTCATTTACCACAGAAATGTCTTTTATGTCTGGTTTGTTCAAACACTGTTGAACTAGAGTGGCCATTTTTTCTAGGTGTTAAATCTGTGTCAGTGGTTCCATCCTGTATATGCTGTTGTTGTTTTTCAGTTGCTCAGTCATGTCTGACTCTTTGTGACCCCATGGACTGCAGCATGCCAGACTTTCCTGTCCTTCACCATCTCCCAGAACTTGCTCAGGCTCACGTCCATGGAGCTGATGATGCCATCCGACCATCTCATCCTCTGTCACCCCCTTCACCTCCTGCCCTCGATCTTTCCCAGCATCAGGGTCTTTTCCAATGAGTCAGTTGGTCCCATCAGGTGGCCAAAGTATTGAAGCTTCAGCTTCATTATTATATATATACACACACACACATATATATATACATATATACACTATGTATATATGTATGTAACATATATAATATATACAGTAGTATATATTATATAATATATATAAACATAATATATACATAAATATACATAAATATAATGGGATTATTTATACAATTTACATTGTACTAATAGGATTACAACATAAAATATATGTATATATCACTAACTTGTCAAAGAGTATAGGCCTTTGCATAATGTGGTGAAATAATCTCTTTTGATGGAGCTGTTTAAGTGTTGTGTGGCAACCTCTCTCCTTACGACACAGGGAGAAACGTAATTTCCTCATTCCTTTGCCCCGAGCCTGGAGAGGGCCAGTCCGGAGTCAATATGCATTTCTTGGAGTTTGTGGGTGCAGTGAAATGGCATCTGAATTATGCTTGGGAATAGTCCGAAGTATTAGATTAACCAGCTAGCTGCCTTGTAACTGCAGAGGAAAGACGGCAGAAGTGAGCGTAGTCTGTGTCGTTTGCGGCGGTGGGTCCAAGGGGTGCACTTGTCTCCATAGCAACCGTAGAGCCTACGATGAGACTGAGGGGTGTCAATGGGCTAAGGGGAGGGTCAGTCATAGGAGACGCAGTGTCCACACTGCGGGGAGCACAGTCGCATGTTTCCGGTAGATTTCCGAGGAGTCAACATCAAATGTTCACTTGTAGCGCATCATAACATTGTAGTCAGGTGATATTTTTCTGTACTTCGCATATCCTTTCCACCCCAATCCGGTGGGAATGGCCAAGGTTTGAAAGATGGAGGGAGCTGGCATTTCACGTTCATCTCTGCAGAGTTTCTGTCTGAATGAAATCAGCAAGAAGGAAGCTTTGCGGATAATGAAATTCAGAGTTTTCATTATTATAGATTAATTACAGGAATCATACAGCTTGTGTGACTTCAGTTCTGAGAATGATTTGTTATCTAGCGGGTGACCAGAATCGCAAATGAACCTACTTGAGATACTTCATTATGAAGGTTTAAAGGGCTGGTGAGAGGAATTAAAAATTTTCTTGTGGTTGTCCCCAACTATATACATCCCACTTGTTCAAAGCCCTACTTGTGGACAACAGTTGCCTCATTCTTAGAAAAATAATGAGAAAATTGGATGTGTTCCATTAGATCTCTTGGCATTTTATATGGGTATATCCCCTTGTGGTAAATGTCTCCTTGGAGCGTGAGCTTCTTAACTGAAACTATTAATTTTTATTGTCATCATGCAAGCTGATATTTATACAGCACTCAACAGTTTATAAGGCAGTCTCATATTCGTTACATTTATTACCACACTTTTACTGACTATGTGCTCTCCCACTTTCCTGAGTTACGACTCTATTAAACAGAGTTCTCTGTGTTTTCAATGAACCTCGTTATGTTGCCTTCAAAGTTACATGTCACCACAAAGTGACAACACTTTTGTGACCCCATGGAGTGTAGCCCACCAGGTTCCTCCGTCCATGGGATTTCCCAGGCAAGAGTACTGGAGCGGCTTGCTATTTCCTATTCCGGGGGGTCATCCTTATCCAGGATAGAACCTGTGTCTCTTCCATCTCCTACACTCAGCCACCTGGGAAGCCCTATGACTGTATAGAGTTTCCAAAATTAAAGCCACGTCATCACATATTTTTAGGAGCAAAAAAGAGGCCATCAGATCCTAGAATATTTTACCTGGTATTTGGAAATCAGACTCTCCCATGAGATGGAGGTCTTTTGGCCATTAACAAAGAGGGAAAAATCACTAGAATAAAAGGGAAAAAAAAGTGAAACAGATAAATGGCAAAAGCTTTCATAGACCATAAGACGTTTTCTGAGGGAAACCTTCAGCTTCTTCTAGTCTGTTCAGCAGATCACACAAGCGGCACTCTGAAAATGAAGATCAATGAAATGAAGAAAGAAGGGAAATTGATAATTAGCAGATTTCAATAAGAAACATAGGCAGGAGGAGAGGAGAAGAGGATGAGATGGTCGAATGGCATCGCTGAAGCAATCGACCTGAGCTTGAGTAGGCTCTGGGATTTGGAGATGGACCGGAAAGCCTGGCATGCTGTGGTCCATGGGGTCGCAAAGACTCAGACATGACTGAGTGACTGAACTGAGCGGAATATTCATAGAAGAGCAGTTCACATTAGACATGTAACAATTATGGCATGATAAGAATTCTGTAAGAAGTAAAGCAACACTCAAAAATTCTATCTTTAAAAAAATGACAAAGGATATGCTATTGTCAGTGTTAGTGACAGCTTCCCTCTATTTCTTTTAACTGATCACTGAGGAAGGCTTTCTTATCTCTCCTTGCTATTCTTTGAACTCTTCATTCAGATAAATACATCTTTCCTTTTCTCCTTTGCCTTTCACTTCTCTTTTTTTCTCAGCTATTTGTAAGATCTCCTCAGACAAATATTTTGCCTGTTTGCATTTCTTTTTCTTGGTAATGGTTTTGATCACAGCCTCCTGTACAATGTTACAAGCCTCTATTCATAGTTCTTCAGGGACTCTGAAAAAATATATCCATCTGAATGCAGAGATCCAAAGAATTTCGATGAGAGATAAGAAAGACTTTCTAAGCAATCAATTCAAAGAAATAGAGGAAAACAATAGAGTGAGAAAGACGAGAGATCTCTTCAAGAAAGTTAAAGATACCAAAAGAACGTTTCATGCAAAGATGGGCACAATAAAGGACAGAAATGAAGAACCTAACAGAAGCAGAAGATATTAAGAAGAGGTGGCAAGAATACCCAGAAGAACTGTACAGAAAAGATCTTCATGACACAGATAACCAGGAGGGTTTGATCACTCCCATAGAGTCAGACATCCTGGAATGTGAAGTCAAGTGGGCCTGAGGAAGCATCACAATGAAAAAAGCTAATGAAAGTGATGGAATTCCAATGAGTTATTTCAAATCCTAAAATAAGATGCTGTTGAAATGCTTCACTCAATACGCCAGCATTTTGGAAAACACAGCAGTGGCCACAGGACTGGAAAAGGTCAGTTTTCATTTCAATCCCAAAGAAAAGCAATGCCAAAGAATGTTCAAACTACTGCACAATTGCATTCATCTCACACACTAGCAAAGTAATGCTCAAAATTCTCTAAGCTAGGCTTCAACAGTCCATGTACTAAGAACTTCCAGATGTTCAAGCTGCATTTAGAAAAGGGAGAGGGACCAGAGATCAAATTGTCAACATCCATTGGATCATAGAAAAAAACAAGATAATTCGAGGAAATCATATACTTCTGCTTCGCTGATGATGCCAAAGCTTTTGACTGTGTGAATCACAACAAGTTGTGGAAAATTCTTCAAGAGTGGGAATACCAGGCCACCTTACCTGCCTCCTGAGAAATCTGTATGTGAGTCAAGAAGCAACAGTTAGAATAGGACATGGGAAAACAGACTGGTTCAAAATTGGGAAAGGGGTATATCAAGGCTATATATTGTAACCCTGTTTATTTAACTTATATGCAGAGTACATCAAGATAAATGCTGGACTGGATGAAGCACAAGCTGGACTCAAGATTGCTGGGAGAAATATCTATAACCTCACATAGGCAGATGACACCACCCTTATGGCAGAAAGCAAAGAACTAAAGAGCCTCTTGATGAAAGTGAAAGAGGAGAGTGAAAAAGTTGGCTTGAAACTCAACATTCAGAAAACTAAGATTGTAGCATCTGATCCCATCACTTCATGGAAAATAGATGGGGAAACAATGGAAAGACTGAGAGACTTTATTTTTGGGGGCTCCAAAATCACTGCAGATGGTGACTTCAGCCATGAAATTAAAAGGCACTTACTCCTTGGAAGAAAAGTTATGACCAACTTAGACAGCATATTATAAAGCAAAGTATTGCCAACAAAGGTCTGTCTAATCAAAGCTGTGGTCTTTCCAGTAGTCATGCATGGATGTGAGAGTTGGACTATAAAGAAAGCTGAGCACCAAAGAATCGATGCTTTTGAAGTGTGGTGTTGGAGAAGACTCTTGAGAGTCCCTTGGACTGCAAGGAGATCCAACCAGTCCCCTAAAGGACATCAGTCCTGGGTGTTCATTGAAAGGACTGATTTTGAAGCTGAAACTCCAATACTTTGGCCACCTGATGCAAAGAGCTGACTCATTGGAAAAGACCCTGATGCTAGGAAAGATTGAGGGCAGGAGGAGAAGGGGATGACAGAGGATGAGATGGTGGGATGGCATCACTGACTCGATGGACGTGAGTCTGGGAGTTGGTGATGGACAGGGAAGCCTGGTGTGCTGTGATTCATGAGGTCTCGAAGAGTCAGACACGACTGAGCGACTGAACTGACTGAACTTAATTTAAGAAAAAGGACTCCATTCTTTCTCTTTACAAAGATACTGAATAGAAAGTGGAGAGTGTGCAGTGGTACTTTCGGGTCAGAATGTTAGATATTTCAAAAGAGGAAATATGACGTTTTTCATTGCAACAGAAAAAATATCACTCTAGACAAGTGGTCTTTAGCAACTCAATTGGGAGAGGCATAAGGCAAGAGCTATTGTGAAATACCATGTTTTTATTTAAAGACAGTCTGTGTCTATTAGGAGCTAATAGATACAACAAAGTTAGCTCTATAGAGGATTTGTAAAAACCTCTCCTTTCAATGTCTGTTGGGAGAGTGGCAGGTGCTTCAACCAACAATGGCTGGTTTGAAGGGGTCAGGAGTAGAAAGCCCTTCCAGAGGCTTGGTGCTTATTGAAGCTAAGAGAGCACGTTAAGTGTTCAGATTCCTCTTCAGCATTTATTTAAAAAAGAAAAAAAGAAGCCTATGATTGAACAGAGTTTCTTGGACTCATATCTCAGTCCTTTAGTCTCAGGTGTCAAAATCACATAAAGCTCACCTATAAATATCTCTTCAAGAAATCAAGGCTATTTTCCATGTAAGTAATTGACAGAGGTTTTGGGAGTACACGGACAGTTCCCATCACTGCTTCACATACACTGTGACTGAACACTGGGTTAATGATAGTAGGAATCCGGATACCCAAAAGAGTGCGTTTGTATCTGTCAGTGTTTGGCACCAAAGTAGGGACTGAGCAGAAGATGGGGGAAGGGATGCTTAGAAAGTTTGGCATGGACATGTACACTCTGTCATATTTAAAATGGGTAACCAGCAAGGACCTCCCGTGCAGCGCAGGGGACTCTGCTCAATGTTATGTGTCAACCTTGATGGGAGGGGGTTTGAGTGAGAACGGATACCTGTGTACGTGTGGGTGGGTCCCTTTGTTGTCCACATGAAGCTATCACAGCCTTGTTTGTTAACTGTCTGTACCCCGATACAAAATAAGCAAAAAAATTAAAAATGCCTCCTCTCTTTAGATCTTTACAAATCTATGCCAATCCAATAGCTACCAAAATTTAAAAAATCTAGATCACCTTTAAATTTTGTATCTAAGCTTCAGGTAATGATTTCATTATTTCACAATGCCAGTGATCTTCTAAACAAAAAGATGTTAAAAATACATTTAGGAAATAATGGACCTCTTCTTTCTGGTCTTACTCATGCAACAGAGAAATTATGACAAACTATGAAGATGTTCTCTACTTTGCAGGCTTTTGTGAAATATCTGTTCACTGAGATGATGTGAATGACAGGTTGTGTTTTCCAAAATCTTTGTAAAAATACGCTGCATGTGTATCTAGAATTTTGCACTTCCTGAATGAAAGATGAGGTGTATTTCCTTCCCCTTAAAAGTAGGCTGAGCATAGCGACTGTCTCGAGCATTAGAGGACACCAGAATTGACGCTAAGTGACTTTTGAGGCTAGGTCGTGAAAGTACCATGCCCCTGACTCTCTTAGGTTGTTGACCTTGGAAATCCAGAAACCATGCTGTGAGGAAGCCTGAAGAACCAATGGGGGAGATCCGGTGAAAATACGAAAACAATTTAAATGTTCCCCAAAGTTTTAGAGCATGTATCGATGGGGTTAAAATAAAATAAAATGGAGAGCAGGCTTGACAGTCTCCCAAGGAGACAAAACCATTTGAATCACATGAGCAAAAATAAATCTACATATTTCATGAACATAAACTAGCTTAACTTACGTCATTTCTTGCAAAGGCCTCTGATAATCGTACAGGAAAGTGAATTCGTCTTTCTCAGGTGGTATAAGACAATCATTCTTAACCAGTTCCCTGCTGTCTGGAAACTGCGCTGTGATAACCAATCCCTGCAAATGCTGAACACCCCCTCCTTTACTTTACAAGCCGTCTTGTAATGTCACGCCCTTCGTATCATGAGCTTCCTATCGGTTTTGGATTTGAAAGCTCCCAGGTTGCAAACTTTCCTATGTACACAGTAAATTCTTGCTAATTACTGTTTTATCCACCAGGTGGTTTAATTTGGGATTTTGACAATAGATAGAAATAGAGACAGGTTATGCAGAAATCTCCACACACCTAACTTCAGATTCCACAAGGAAAAAATTTGGTCCAAGAAACAAAATTGCTTTTCTCTTCTGGCTCTTTACCATCTTAAATTCAGTGTAAAATTCTTGCTCTATAAATTAAAAAACTTATACAGACAAGACTTTTTAATAATACTCTAATTTTATACACACCCAGTAATTTTTTCTTAAATTGTTTCTTCCACTCTTCTACTGCCTAACCTTAATAACATTTGCATCTGAACTCTCAAAACCCTCCATCTGTGTCTATGAGAATACAAATTACTATTAAATAGAAAAATGTATTTATATAACCTAGCTCTAATTTATACATCTCTGTTTCTATTTTTATGTGAAAAAGTGAAAGTTTTAGTTGCTCAGTGGTGTCTGACTCCATACTACTACACAGACTGTAGCTCACCAGGCTCCTCTGTCCATGGAATTCTCCAGGCAAGAATATTGGAGTGGGTTGCCAGGGGATCTTCTTGACCCAAGAATGGAACAGGTTTCCTGCATTGCAGGTGGATTCTATAGGTATAGATAGATAGATAGATAGATAGATAGACAGACAGATAGATACCATAAAATAGAACAATATGTAATGATTTAAAATGTTGAGAAAATTCTGCATTTGTTTCCCAGAAAACAGTGGCTGTGTGCTACATATTTTCAAGTTAAAAGAAAGGCAGGCTATAAAGCAGGCTATCTAATATGGCTAATTTTTTTATGATAGGCGGATTGGGGTATATGTAGATATTTAAGTATCTTAATAGGTGCATATGAAAATCTGGAATAAGAGACATCAAACTATCATCAATAGTTCTAAGTGGTATTGTAACAAATAATTTTGATTTATTTGTATTTCTCTTACACAACAAGATTTACTTCAAATGAGCAAACATTTTCTTTGCTCATGCTTTTGTTCAATTCTGTGTCCCTAATGCCACAAAGCGAGAAGTGCAGCCCTTTTACCGTAATCGGAATCCGGTTAATACGCTTTAAAAACATGCTCCTCTCAAATGTCTATAAATACTTTTCGCAGGAGGCAGAGAAGGGAAAGTGGAAACCTCTTCTTGGCTAAACTGAAAAAGGACTGTAGATTCCTTCCTGCCTGGAAAATGTTCCCCTCTGGCCCTGACTCAGGAGGTCTTTCTGTGTATTTCCCGTGTGACGGTATCAGTGATGGCGCAACAGCAGTGGCTGCCGTTCAGTCAGTACACCTTAAACTTTATGGAGATTTAAAAAAAAAAAATCTGATGCTCCCTTGAAGGTTTGCTACGTAACTGCTATGTTCATTGGTTTTGATGTGTAAATATGTGTGATTTACTTATCTCCTGAAATCGTTACTTTCTAATATTTTCTAAAGAACACTGCAGAAGGAGACAAAAAATGAACTGTGAAGTGTTCCTCTGCTTTTAGGGGGACCATCATTTAGTATCGAAGACTTCCCATGGATATTTCTCAACCCCAAGTGGGATAATCAATGGAAAATACAACTTCTGTTCTGCCCTTTAGCCTGGAGTCCTCTCCTCTGTTACCCAGAAGTTGCACACATAGGAAAAATGTGTGTTCCTCCCTAGATTTGTGATGTATATCTCCAAGGTTGGTGCCATTTTAAGGAACAGATTTCTAAAGGGCAGGAATTTAATTAAATGTGTTCTGGAACAAAACGGGGCACCTTTTTTTTGTTTCATTGGATTTATGGGGTCTATAGAAAGTCAACCAGTTGCCGTCTCAAAAAGCCAGTGGATGTTGTGTTCTCACTGGATGTAACTTTTTAGAATTTCTTTATGAATAAGATTACAATACCCAATAGCTACTAGAGAACATTTGTTATGTTAGCATGGGGAAGATGTATTAAAACTGACACAGAATGAAGAATTTAAATGGAAAAACAGTAACTTTTAAATTTCCTTTTTCATAGAAAGATCTATGGGATTAAAACATAATGTAAATCATACTTAATTTACATTTTGCTTATATCTATTTGTGTCATTTAGCAAAACCATAACATAGGCATTTTATCTAAAACGTATAAACACATTTTTTCCTATATGATGAGTGAACAAAATCATAAACAGAGCTCATGCTATTTAAAATTACTGGTTCAATATTTAAATTTTGAAATGGGAGTTCAAGAACAACCAGGGCTTCTGGTCAAGAAATACTAATTTAAAGAGGAAAATAAATGCCTCACATTCCAAGAAACATTTACTTTGCAGGCTTGACACTTTTTATTTCTTTAAACGTATTTATTTTTTGGCCACAGAGGGCAGCTTGCAGGATCCTAGTTCCCTGTTGTTATGGCTCAGTCACACAGCCGTGTCTGACTCTTTGAGACCTCATGGACTGCAGCACGCCAGGCTCCCCTGTCCTTCACCGTCTCTCAGAACTTGTTCAAACTCATGCCCATTGAGTCAGTGATGCCATCCAACCATCTCACCCTCTGTCATCCCCTTCTCCTGCCTTCAATCTTTCCCAGCATCAGGGTGTTTTCTAATGAACTGGCTCTTCACATCAGGTGGCCAAAGTATTCAGCCTCAGCACCAGATGTTCCAATGAATATTCAGAATTGGTTTCCTTTAGGATTGACTGGTTTGATCTCCCTGCAGTTCAAGGGACTCTCAAGAGTCTTCTCTGACACCACAGTTCAAAAGCATCAGTTCTTTGGCATTCAGCCTTCTTTAGGGTCCAACTCTCACATCCATACATGACTACTGGAAAAACCATAGCTTTGACTATATGAAACTTTGTCTTTGCTTTTTAATATGCTGTCTGGGTTTGTCATAGCTTTTCTTCTAAGGAGCATGCGTCTTTTAATTTCATGGCTGCAGTCACCATCTGCAGCGATTTTGAAGCCCAAGAAAATAAAGTCTGTCACTGCCTTCACTGTTTCTCCATCTATTTGCCATAATGCGATGGGACTGGATGCCATGATCTTAGTTTCTGAATGTTGAGTTTCAAGCCAACTTTTTAATCTCTGGGTCGGGAAGATCCCCTTGAGGAGCAAATGCAGCTCACTTTAGTATCCTTGCTTGGGAAATTCTATAGCCAGAGGAGCGTGGTGGGTCCTTGGGGTCACAAAGAGTCAGACACAAGTGAGTGACTGAGTACACATGACCAAGCCTAAGTATTTTATTAAAATAAAGTTTTTTCTAAAAGTAATTGAGGAAACTAGGCTCCAGTACTTTGGCCACCTGATGTGAAGAGCTGACTCATTTGAAAAGACCCTGAATGAGTCTGGGAAAAGATTGAAGGCAGGAGGAGAAGGGGATGACAGAGGATGAGATGGCTAGATGGCATCACCGATTCAATGAACACGAGTTTGAGTAAGCTCCGGGAGTTTGAGTCAACTCCGGTGATGGAGAGGGAGGCCGGGCGTGCTGCAGTCCATGGGGTCTCAAAGTGTCGGACACGACCAAGCGACTGAACTGAACTGAACTAGGCTGAAGTAGCGAGTCTGAATAAGTCCTTTATAAGAAAGTAAGATGAAGCATAAAAAGATTTTAGTGACATAGAAGAATACAATTAAATTTATGTCTTATTCCAGATCGAGGAGAAAAGAGATAATAAGAGAAGGGCTGAACAAAACGATAAGACACAGGCTGATCATTTTTAATATGATAAAAGACAAAAGGTTCAAGATGTGCACCTAAAATTATCATAATCAAACAGCTGATCTCCAAACACAAAGAAAAGGGACTTAAAAATAGAGAAAAAATAAATTGTCTGCCCAAAACCGGCCATAAGACTGGTAATGACATACCGACAGTAGCAACAGAAGCCAGAAAGAGTAGCTCTGCTCTCTTCAGTATGATAACGTGAAGAGATCTCAACTCTGAATTCTAAATTTAGCAAATCTAACTTTCAAGACACAACTGAGTGACTGAACTGAACTTTCAAGAGTAAAAGGTAATTTTAATTTCAAGGAAAACTTTGAAAAGTTATACTTACCACTTTCTGATAAAATTCTAAAGGATATGTTTTAAGAGGAGGAAAATTATCCCAGAGGAAGGTCTGAGGCAGAGTAAAGAATTTTGGCCAGAGAAATATGAGGATAAATATATTATTTGTAAAACAATAAGAATGCCATGTGTATGTCTGACTGCATGTGTACCTCCCGGGGAACAACATCATTTAAAATTTCAGGCTAAACTCACTCAGTTATGAGCATGAATACCAAAGTCTTTAAAATATTTTAATAAATAAAATCTAATAATGTATTAAAAAGATAAATTCCATCTTCTGGATAGTTTATATTACCAAGGTAATTATCCTTCTGATTTTAATAAACTTTTCCTGTTATAAATCTCTTTTATACTCTATAGCCAATTAAATTTTATTTAATAATAATAAAAAAAGATAGCATTTTGACCAAGTTGGGTGAATTTTAGGAAAAATAGGTTGATTCAGCATTAGAAAATAATCAAATATATTAGTGCAGAAAAAAGTATTAGATATTTTTAAGCATCCACTAATGATTTAAAACAAGGCAAAAAAGAAAACTAATAGTTTAGAAATAGAAGAAAAAATTTATCCCTGTGTAAATCTTTCTTGCCATTACATCTTAGTTAATGGTAAAATATTAAACATATTTCCATATAACCAGGGACAAAACTGATTACCTCTGACTACTGCATCTATTTAACACAGTTCAGAAAATTCCAGTAGGATAATAAAAGGAAAAAGAATTAATGGTTTAAGGTTTGCAAAATAAGAGGCAGTTACTAAGACTACATCAGTGCTGTTAAGTAGAAGTATGATACAGGTCGCATATATAATTTAAAATTTCGTAGCAGTCACATTTCTAAAGATATGCAAATTAAGACCTTACAGTATTTATGCAGAGATAGAGACATAAAGCAGAAATAAATCAGAAACAGTTCAGAAACAGGTCCATATTTATGTGGAGATCAGCTGCATGTTAGAGAGTCCCTTGGACAAAGAAAAAACTTTAAAGGAAATTAACCCGGAATAATCAGGGAAGGACTGATGCGGAAGCTGAAGCTTCAGCTCTTTGGCCACAATGCAAACAGCCGACTTACTGACAGGACCCTGATGCTGGGAAAGATTGAAGGCAGGAGGATAAGAAGTCAGCAGAGACTGAGATGGTTGGATGGCATCACCGATTCAATGGACACGAGTTTAGGTAGATTCTAGTAGATAGTGAGGGACGAGGAAGCCTGGCATGCTGCGGTCCACGAGGTCGCAAAGAGTCAGACACAGCTTAGCGAATGAACAACAGAGGCACTAATGGGGCTTTCCAGGAGACTCAGGGGGAAAGAATCCACCAACACAGGAGATGTGGTTTGACACCTGGCTTGGGAAGATTCCCTGGAGAAGGAAATGGCAACCCACTGCAGTACTCCTGTCAAGGAAATCCTGTGGACAGAGGGGCCTGGCAGGCGACGGCCCACGGAGTCACAAAGAGTCAGGCACGCTTAGGAACTGAACAGCAACAAGAGTCACTATTACACTTCAGGCAGAAAGGGGAGATAATCAGTAAATAATGCTGAAAAGTAATTATCCATATGGGAAATAAAACTGTGTTCTTACCTTATATGTTAAGCAAAAATAAATGACATGTAGTAACTTAAAATTTAAAGTCAGTATTTTCAAAATGTGAAACATAGCTTAAGGAAATCTTGGATGAATATACAATAAAAAATACATTTTGAAAGCACTGAATATTAATGGAAAGATAATTCCATTGTATCACAGATACTTGTACATTGAAAAGTACCATGAAGAGAGTTACAGAACAAGCCACAAGCTAACAGAAAATATTTACCTAACTATGACTGAAAAGATTTTTAAATCGGGAATATTTAAAGGGATTTCTATGGCTCAGAAAGAAAAAACAAATCACCCAGTTGAGAAAAGAGCAAATAACTTGTTGGCATCTCACAGGAGAAAAACAAATAAAGAGCAAAAATAAGAGTAATTGTTCAACCTTTTTAGTAATCAGAAAAATGTAAATTAAAACCACAAGAAGATAACTTTTCATGCTCACGATATTGGCAAGTTTTACTTCACATTTTTCACTTTCTTCTTTAGAATGTCTTTCTAACTTTGGCCATTTGTTCAGCTTATTAAATTACACAAAATCCTTTACTGAAATTTTTATTGGAGTAATGGATCAAGTTGGGGAGAAATGAAATTTTTTATGATAGGCTTTATATGCAATCATATGGTATGTCTATTTAATTAGGTATTCTTAAATGAATTTCAACTGAGTCTTAAAATTTCCTTGGAAAAAGACTTGCATTAAAAAAATTATTTCAGGTTACCTTAAAATTTTTATAGCTACTGTAAATGGCACCTTTCTAATTATTAATTTTTCTATTTTATTAACAGGATACTGAATTCTAATCATCTCCTTCTCCAGGAATTACACATATGGCAGCAGCTACATGAATGAGTTTGGCAGTTTCCAAACATCTGCATCTCCATTTGCTTATGTCTGAAACCCAGTCCTTCCTAAATACCCTCGAATGTCTTCCACAGATCTCCTTAGCTTCCGAATTTTAGGGATCCTAAGTCAAGGACCCATCTCTTCAGTGGGGGTCTACATCACTCGCTGGAGTGGGGTGTATGGGCTCACATTCACTGGGAGCCCCTACCGGTGTCCATGTGTGTGTGTCCATGTGTGTGTGTGTGTGTGTGCATGTGTGTGTGCTCAGTTGCTAAGCTGTGTTCTCTTTTCGACCCCACAGACTGTAGCCCACCAGGCTCCTCTGTCTATGGGGTTTTCCAGGGGAGAATGGCCACAGTGGGTGCCAGTTACTTCTCCAGACCTGTGTCCGTATGACATCCAGCCTCTTGTCATCCTCCCTGGCCATCACTCATATCCATGCGTTGCCTGGAGCCACTAGCCAAGCTTTGACTCACTTTCTGAACACTTTTCCATGAGCTTCCATCCAGCAGATAGCTGACACCCAGGCTATTCACGAGCAGCTGTTGTGCCTGTTCTCACGGCTCCTGCCCCCTACCTGCTGACCTTGCTCATCTTCCTGTCTGTGTGGAGCTGCGTTTACCTGAGGGTTCGGACAAAGCTCTTTGGGACCTGCTTTGCTCCTCGCGTCCCCCGACTCATTCCGCAGTGCTTTCTCCTGAGACCAGAGGGGATTCCAGAAGGCAGAGGAAGGGTCTAAAGCATACAGCTCTTTCCTGTGTGTCTAAAGACTTTCCCCACAACACAGGCTCACGAATATCTTGAAAACAGTACTTCATTTAGATGGTTTTATATAACCTGACAGGGCTTCCCTGTTGGTTCAGAAGGTAAAGAATCTATTTGCAATGCAGGAGACACAGGTTTGATCTCTGGGTTAGGATGATCCCCTAGAGAAGGGAAAGGTTACCTACTCCAGTATTCTTGCCTGGAGAATTCCACGGACAGAGGAGCCTGGCGGACTACAGTCCTACACGACTGTGTGGCTAACACACACACGCACACACATATATGCACTGACATGAGTTCCGAAGCTGCCACTTATAAATCAGGGAACATGCGGATGTGGATGTTGTTGTAGGTTGGGGATGATGACACTCCTTCTCCCTGGCTAATGAATTCATAACTCAAAGATAAACAGGATCAGAACAGCTGCTCCATTAGTGCCTGGAGCATATACACAATTACTGAAAATTTTAGAGCTTCTGGTAAATTGCATGACATTTTAGCTTAGACCTGAGGTCTAACCAGGACTCCTCCACCTCAAGGCTGCCCTCGAGTCGTACTTGTGCGGAGAGCTTTGTCTGCAATGCAGGGTTCAGTCCACTCACCTGGTCACCTGAGAGGAACAGAGGATGCCTCCTCTGATAAGATGGATGGAAGGTTGTCCCATGAGGAGAAGGGCCTTCTCTCAGGTCTTTACTGTAAGAGACCTAGAAGCAAATGGGGAGCTCAGCTCAAGATTCCAGAGTGCACCTCAAAGGTCAAAGACCTCAAACTCACCAAGCATATGCCATGCCAGTTGTGAAAATACTAAAATATTGCCAAAGTGGTTTATTAGTCTAACTCAGCTCAGATGGTAAAGAATTTGCCTGCAATGCAGCAGACCCAGGTTTGATCCCTGGGTTGGGAAGATCCCCTGGAGAAGGGAATGGCAACCCACTCTAGTATTCTCGCCTGGGAAATCCCATGGACTGAGGAGCCCGGTGGGCTGCAGTCCAGGGGGTCGCAAAGAGTTGGACACGACTGAGTGACTAACACTTTCACTTTTCCTTTTCCCTCCCAGATTTCCCCACCATTCAGGAAATAAGCGTTAATGTCAGGAAGGCCAGGGTCTTCAAGAATTCTGCTATTTGTTTTGTTCCTGACAGCAGCCGTGGCAGAGGCCTGCTCCTCTTTCTACATCTCTACCTCAAGCTTCTCAGGAGGGTTATGAGACAGGTGACTTGTAAATATGTTCTCCCTTCAGTATGCTGTCTTTTCATTTTATTTATGCTTTCTTTTGCTGTGCAGAGGTGTTTAGTTTTTGGTTGTATTTTTCATAAAGGGGAGGAAAAAAAGTCCTTATGTACAATTTCTCATCCAGAAAATAGTCTGTACTGGAAAGAAGTGTTACGTGCTTAATTATTTCCCTTTATTGATTTTCCCGAATGATGAGTTCTTGCCCTAAAAACTGTGATAGGGAGCATTCTTGACGTTCAAATCATCTCAACTTCAACTGCTTGGAGTCAAACTCTGTTTTCTCCCTTTGCTCTCTGGCAAGACCCCATTAATCATTCATTCTTTTCTTGTTTCTGAAGGAATGTGATGTCCGGGCTCATCTGTGTTTTCCTGACGTGAAATCAGACATTCCTTCAAACACTCCTGGTTCTCTCTAATGGAAAATGTCATCTGGAGATCATGGTCAAGTGCTAGAAGTATTTGAGTTGTCACTACTTATATGCCTTTTCAGTACACATTTTAACAGCAGATAACTCATGAGTTTATATAATATTAGTTTGTCCTGCTCTGGAATGTTTACTTATGTTTTGACTTTAGATTTTTATCTATTTTTATATGACCTGAAAAATCATTGTGTCTACTAATATTGCACACTTACATATTTGTTTCATCATGAAATAATCATTTCAAGAATGGTAATGCTAATGTTACTACAAAATGAACACTGTCACATGAAATTTACAGGCATTGTATCCATTGAACCCCTAAATATGACAGTGAGTAACAGCAAGAACAAAAATATTTTTATAAAACCATAGTTTAATAATCAACAATTTAAATTAGGTCTTTATCTGGTTTTGAGCTCTCATTAAAATCTCAGCAATATTTTAGGGCTATATTTTTATGTGTGTGCTCAGTTGTCTAGCTGTGTCTGACTGTTTGTGACCCTTTGGACTGTGGCCTGTCACACAGCCCTGAGCATGGGATTTTCCAGGCAAGAATGCCAGAGTGGATTGGCATTTCCTTCTCTAGGGGATCCTCCCTACTCAGGGATGGAAACTGTCTCCTTTGTCTCCAGGCAAATTCTTTACCGATGAGTCATTGGGGAAATCCCATTTCTTTCATAATAGGCACACTGGCAAAAGCACTTGATAGAACTAACCATTCATTCTTGATAAACACTCTCAATAAAGTAGAAATAGAAGGAACTTATTTTGCTTCATAAATGTCATACACAAAAATTCTTACAACTAACATTAAACTTGTTGGCAAGTCATTAAATAATTTCCCTTAAAGATTCTCAGGTAAAAGTGTCGAGTGACATACGCACAGGCTATTCTTTGCAGCATCTTTGTTTCTGTTATAGCAAAAGACAGAAGGAAAAATAACACAATTCCTTATAAAGAGGAAACTGTTGAAATAAACAGTGTCAGTCACAGTGATGTGTTCTGTAGATATAAAAGACAATACAAAAGACCTCCTCTCTATGTCCGATATCTGGTTGCTCTCTAGTCCTCTCAAATCATTAAATTTTTTTATCCAGGTTTCTAATTGTCATCTGCTGGAATATTAGTTCAACTGGAAGGCAGAAAGTGGAATTTTTGCTCATTGCCAAGTATATCTTTGTATACATTAGTGAAAGTATTGTGTCAAAGGGTAAATGCCTATGCAATTTTAATAGAGTTATTTTTATTTATTATACTTATCTGTTTATTCCATCAATACTTGTTTCTTCTCTAAAATTCAAGCTTCAACTGAACACAGATTGTTTTTCCTCAATATTCTCTCCCCATTATTTGGACAGAGTAAATATTTGCTATCCAATTGTTATTAAAAGAGTGAGGGTTCTTATTATGATAGAAAGTATATCAAAAACAGTTGCAATATTTTTGCATACAACTCATCACAAATAATTTTCATATTATCAATAGAGAAGTAAAATTTTGTTTTCCATTTCTATATATGGTTAGTTTTGATTTGAATTCTATAAAAAATGTAAAGAATGGATTCATTTTTTTTTTTCAACTAGAGTTTATTTTTCTGTAGCACTTTTCATTGAAATATTTTCCCTTTCCTTATTTAATTGCCTTGGCATTTTGGAATTTCTGGGAGAAAACACAAGAAAATTTTAATGGCCTTGGGTAAGACAAATATTTTTGCTCTTCCAAAGATATTGTTACAAAATAAAAATGCAAGCCTCAGACTGGGAGAAATATTTGCAAAACACGTATCTGGTGGGGGATTTGTATCTGGAACAGATTAAGAAGTTTTATAATTTAATAATAGGAAGACAAAGTGTTACAAGAAACATAATATGGCTGAACAGATTCCCTCCTCTTGTCTGTGGTGACATACCTACCCTGCATGTTTCCCTCTGAGTGTAGGCAAAACCTGCGAGTACAGTGGGTTCCACTCTCATAACTAAGCTAATTATCAGCTGATTTTGAGTTAATCCAAAAGGGATGTTATCTTGGTGACCTTAGTTGCAGGAGCAGGAGGCCTGCTGGCCTGAAAGAAAGCAAACCATCCTATGTGAATGGCCTCTCGTGGTGCCACAGAGCTAGATTTTGAGGTGTCCTTAGAGCTCAGGGCAATCTCTGGGCAATAGCCAGCAAGAATATGGAGATGTCAATCCTACAACCACAAAGACCTGAATTCAGCCAACCACCTGAACGGGCTTGGAAGAAACACTGAGCTCTGTCTGATTCCACAGTATTGAAAACACCTAGACTCAGTCAGTTGCATCCATTAAGAGCCAAAGTCTTGCCTAAGCCACACAGACTCCTGAGTACTGAGACCTGAAAGGTAACAAACCTGTGTTGGTATAAGCCATTCAGATTGTGCTCATTTGTTATGCACAAGGAAACACTATTGTACAACCTCATCTTAAAATGTGAAAAATCCCCTTTTGAACATGAGATGAATTTACTAATTCATTTCCAAAGAATAGAGTATGAAAAAAGGGAAGTAGTAACTTTATTATGACCTTAAGTGATCCAAGTTAATATCCAGTATTAATTCACATTGTTTTATGCAGCCCTGATAGAGGATGATTAGAAGAGAGTCTGAATGGTATTTGTCTCTAAAGCCCACAATCCCAGCCTAGTGTTGAAGAAAATATCAGACAAAATCATAACTCATGGACATTTTATAAATTACTTGGTGTAGAATTCTTGAGATAATCCAGGTCGTGAAAGAAAAGGGAAACTATTATAGATCAAAAGAAACTAGGGTATTTGTTGCTTAAATGAAATGTGATATCCTGGATTTAGTTTTGTTGTTGTTCAGTTGCTAAATTCTGTGGAGAGCCCAGGGACTATAGCACTCTAGGCTTCCCTGTTCTTCACTGTCTCTCGGAGTGTCCTCAGATTTATGACTGTTGAGTCTGTGATGCTATCTAACCATCTCATCCTCTACTGCCCTCTTCTCCTCCTGCCCTTAATCTCCCCAAATCAGGGCCTTTTCCAGTGAGTCACTCTGCATCCAGTGGCCAAAGTATTATTTATAATAGCCAAAAAGAGAAACAAACCAAATGTCCAGTCGCTAGTGAACATATTTTGGTATACCCACACAATGGAATAAGAATTTAGCAATAATAAAATCTTCCTGGTGGGAGAGACTGACTGAGGGGGAAACTGGGTCTTCTCCAGATGGTCAATACCGAAATCAGACTGATTATCTTCTTTGCAGTCAAAGATGGAGAAGCTCTATACAGTCAGCAAAAACAAGACTGGGAGCTAACTGTGGCTCAGACCATGAACTCGTTGTTGCCAAATTCAGACTTAAATTGAAGAAAACAGGAGCTCAACCATTCAGGTATGGCCTAAATCAAATCCCTTACAATTATACAATAGAAGTGACAAATAGATTCAAAAGATTAGATCTGATAGACAGAGTACCTGAAGAACTATGGACAGAGGTTTGTGACATTGGACAGGAGACAAGGATCAAGAGCATCCCTAAGAAAAATAAATACAAAAAGGCAAAATGCTTGTCTGACGAGGCCTTACAAATAGTTGAGAAAAGAAAAAAGCTAAAGGCAAAGGAGAAAAGGAAAGATATACCCATTTGAATGCAGAGGTCCAAAGAATAGCAAGGAGAGATAAGGAAGCCTTCCTCAGCTATCATTGCAGAGAAATAGAGGAAAACAGTAGACTGGGAAAGGCTAGAGATCTCTTCAAGAAAATTAGAGATACCAAGGGAAAATCTCATGTAAAGATGAAAACAATAAAGGAAGAAATGGCATGGACCTAACAGAAGCAGAAGATATTAAGAAGAGGCTTCAGGAATAAACAGAAGAGCTATACAAAAAAGATCTTCATGACCCAGATAACAATGAAGGTGTGATCATTCACCTAGAGCCAGACATCCTGGAGTGTGAAGTCAAGTGGGCCTTAGGAAGCATCACTGCAAGCAAAGCTAGTGGGGGTGATGCAATTTCAGTTGAGCTATTTCAATCCTAAAAGATGACGCTGTGAAAGTGCTGCACTCAATATACCAGTAAATCTGGAAAACTCAGCAGTGGCCACAGGACCAGAAAAGGTCAGTTTTCATTCCAGTCCCGAAGAAAGGCGATGCCAAAGAATGCTCAAATGCACAATTGCACTCATCTCACACGCTAGTAAAGTAATGCTCAAAATCCTCCAAGCCAGGCTTCAACAATACATGAACTGTGAACTTCCAGATGTTCAAGCTGGATTTAGGAAAGGCATTGGAATCAGAGATCAAATCACCAACATCTCCTGGATCATAGAAAAAGCAAGAGAGTTCCAGAAAAACATCCTCTTCTGCTTTATTGACTATGCCAAAGACTTTGACTGTGTGGATCACAATAAACTGTGGAAAATTCTTCAAGAGATGGGACTATCAGACCACCTGACCTGCCTGTTGAGAAACCTGTATGCAGGTCAGGAAGCAACAGTTAGAACTGGACATGGAACAACAGACTGGTTCCAAATAGGAAAGGAGTACATCAAGGCTGTATATTGTCACCCTGCTTATTTAACTTATATGCAGAGTACATCATGAGAAATGCCAGGCAGATGAATCACAAGCTGGAATCAAGATTGCCAGAAGAAATATCAATAACCTCAGATATGCAGATGACACCACCCTTATGGCAGAAAGCAAAGAAGAAATAAAGAGCCTCTTGATGAAAGTGAAAGAGGAGAGTGGAAATGTTGCCTTAAAGCTCAACACTCAGAAAACTAAGATCGTGGCATCTGGTCCCATCACTTCATGGCAAATAGATGAGGAAACAATGGAGACAGTGAGAGACTTCATTTATTTATTTATTTATTTATTTATTTATTTATTTATTTATTTTGTGCTCCCAAATGCTGCAGATGGTGATTGCCGCCATGAAATTAAAAGATGCTTGCTCCTTGGAAGAAAAGCTATGACAGACTTAGCTTATTAAAAAGCAGAGACATTATTTTACCAACAAAGTTCCGTCTAGTCAAAGCTGTGGTTTTTCCAGTAGTTGTGTATGGTGTGAGAGATGCTTTTGAACTGTGGTGTCAGAGAAGACTCTTGAGAGTCCCTTGAACGGCAAGGAGATCCAACCAGTCTATCCTAAAGGAAATCAGTCTGAATATTCATGGGAAAGACTGATGTGGGGTGGGATTATGACAGGATAAGAGAAAATTTTGAAGGTGATGGAGATGTGTATCTCAATTGTGATCATTTCACAAATTTATGCATAAGGCAGAACTCATCAAATTGTCTCATTAAATATGCACCATTAATTGTATATCTGTTACACTTGAATACAGTTGTAAACAGAAGAAGATATGATAAAAATAAAGTCATAACCTAGCTCCAGCTTATCTTAACCCCTCCCTCCCCCCCACAACTGTGTTTGAACTGTTCCAGACAACTGGCTCTTTGGAAGTGGCTGGTGCATAGTGTAAAAATAGAGAACCGGTAAAAGCAATTTTGCTAAATTAATGTGTTAATATTTTTTGTATCTATAGTCAAATTCTAAGCAAAATCAGTAAAATTTGAGTGTGTACTTTTAAATTACTCTTGTTTTTAAAAATCTTTAAACTGAATTTTATCACAAGATATTCATTCCACCTTTATAGTACATTTTCTTTAGCTGTAAGTGAAACTCCCCACTAAACTGCCAGCTGCTAATAGTTTCTCCAGACACTGCTATCACTAGCAAATTAACATGAACAACACTTAAGGGGGAAGAGTGGGAGGGTTCATATGAGGGAATCTTCTCTCTTATATCTTTAATAATGCATATTTGAAGAAAAGATTTCAGTCTTCAGATATGTTAATCTAACATCTTCCCCTCCTACTCATCAGCATCAGAGATATTAATAAAGTGCTCAAGAATAAGGAAATAGGTGGTGCAATTGAAATTCATTGTTATATCCAAATAGAAGAAAGGGCAGCAAATGGCAAGATGGCTTTGAAGGAAAAAAATGAGCAGGAGGTTTGAAACGTGAGAAAGATCTAGGAAGGCAGAAACAGAAGAGAATAAACACAAATAAATCACATTCAGATACATAGGAAACTTTTCAATGTCGAAATTCAGAATTCAAGCTGAATTCAATTCAGAATTCTCAATTCTACCAGCTAAACTAAAACATAAGCAAAAGGAAAGAGATAAATTTGGTCAAGTAAATGAAGTTAGAAGTTTCTTGGAGTTTTGGGGGAGGGAAGCCAATGACAGTGCTATGTTCCAGGTGTCTTTCGCACATTTGTTTTGCTTTTATTTTTTTGTTTGTTTTTGTTTTACCTAAGCAATCCAGCCAGACAAATATGGTGACTGTTTTACAGATACAGTATTGATACTTAGAGAATTTAAATGAATTGCCCAAATTCAAAGAATTGTTATACATTAGAATCAAGACTCAAATGAATCAATATATTATACTGATTTATTAATTCTATGGCTGATGGACATTCGATTTATTCATACATTTTTTTGTTGTTATCATGACTTGTGTTGCTTTGAATACAGGGACATATACACTCATCGTTTTGAGTATGTACTGTGGAAGCAGAACTGATGATAAGGCTAAGTGTGAAGCCTCTTTAGTAGGTGTTGCAAAGAGTGACCCCAGGCAGCTCTGGCAATTACCTCTCTATCATCAGTGCATGAGGTTTCTGTTGCTCTGTATCCTAGCCAATGATTGGTATTTTCTGTCTTTTCCTATTTAACAGTTATGTTCTTTTTTCATTCTTATCTCACATGGGATGAATTTTTTTTTTTTTCTGTTGGGGTTGGATACCTTTGTCTTATTGAGTGAGGTTAGTCTTTATGTATTCTGGGTACAAGTTCTTATTGAATATATATACCACAGATTTCATCTCAAAGTTTGCATCTCACCAGTGTACTCTTCCAAAGTCATATTTTAATGAACACTTATTTTAGTGTTGTCTAAAACATCCCTTTTTGCCCTTTTGTGCTAGGAATATTTTGTCTTGTAAGATCTCTCATATCCCACACTCATATAAATATACTGTCATCCCAGAAAAGCACTTCAGGAGCTTTAACACTTTATTTTTTGTATATCAGGGTAAAATCATTCTGCAATTGACTTTGGTGTATTCTGTGAGGTAGGGATTAAGATTTATTTTTTTCCATACGACTGCACACGTGTTCCAGGAAAACTCAGTGAAAAGCCATGCCTTCCAAACTATAGTTCCATCTTCATCAAAACTTAAGGGTATGAGCTGCTTCTGGATTTCCTTTTACATTATATCGGTCTATTCATCTAACATTTGCATCAATAACATACTGTCTTGGTCATTGTCTTGTTATCTGATACCAAAAATCATGTTTGTTTGTTTTTTAATTAAGGTAATAGCTTTATTTTCCTTCTCAAGTTCATTGGTGGTTTGCATTTCATATAAATGTATGATTCTGGAGGAGAGAACTCTTTTGATTGCTAACTTTATGTAAGTTTTGAAAATTGTTCTTACTACACCTCTCCCTGTGGCTCAGTGGTAAATAATCTGCCTGCAATGCTGGAGATGCAGGAGACATTGGTTTGACCCCTGGGTCAGGAAGATCTTCTGGAGGAGAAAATGGCAACCCACTCCAGTATTCCTGCCTGGATAATCCCATGAACAGAGGGGTCTGGCAAGCTACAGTCCATAAGGTCCCAAAGAGTCAGACAGGACTGAGCACACATACACAGCATTTCTTTTTAATAAAGAGCTCAGAAGTTTTTCTTGTCCATCTCTGTGAAGATTTACCTACGCATACACAGACTGATACTCTGTTGAAGACTCATTAGGACTATTATATAGATATCTTCCTCTGCATGACTCCTTACTTTCTGAAATTAGCCTCAAGTCTTATAGGCTCTCCGTAAGAGAGAGCCTACCTTTTGTCCTCATATCTGTAAGATTGTCAGGCTCTGTTTGGGGTCCTCCTGCCTCTGCTGCATTTTGGAAACTGCTTCTTGGCAAAAATCCCTGAGTGATGTTCTCTTTCTCCCAGGGATCAGTCACAGTTGCCTGTTTTGTAATGTCTGAAAAATAGCTGTGTCTGTAATTTTCAGATTCTAGATGCTAATGATAGAAGGCTAATTCTGGATCATCTTACTATCTCTGGGCCAAAAGTAGAACTCTAAATGTATTCATTTTGAACTCACAAATATATCCCATATATATTTATTACCAGTTGTCTAATCTAATTTGCCTTAAAACTACTACTTTATGTTCTTAGACGTACACTAGCAACCAACAGAGACACTTTTGCAGCTTTAGTAAATTTTTTCTGGGGCATAGTGAACCAAACTTACACAATAAATGGTAGAAATGTGATGTTTACATGTTCCAAGCACTAATACAAGGAAATTCCTCCTTGGTATTTGGACACGAAACAACTTACATATCAGTTCTTAGTTGTCCTGTAGGTAAAGGCAAATGCTTACTATCAAAATTTTTTTCCCAGATAAACATGTATCTTTCAACAAGACTAGAAACTATCTTGCAAGACTAGTAAATCAGCTACTTTAGGTTGTAACTATAAAGGCTAAAAAGTACCCATATTAGAAATAAAACCCATATACCTAATAGAAACACAGTTCTACAATGTGTAATATTCCCTTGAAATAATCAGTTCAGCTAAATTGGAATTTCACTAGAATGCTAAAATTGGCTCTGAGCTTTCCTTGTATGTACTCAGTGAATTTTTGCATTTAAAACAAATTAAAAAGTCAAGTAATCTTTGAGATATTGGCTCATTGTCACCCTAATGTATTAATCATTTTCCATGTGCCTATAAATTCAAATATTCAGTATTAAATTAAAAAAAAATCTTTTCTTATTCAATTTTTGTGACTTTTTTCAATGAACATAATGATTTTCTAGAAAGAATACATTGAAATCTATCAAAGATATTTTTATTAGAAAAATCACTTTAAATGTATAGGCTGATCTAAGAGCTATTGTTTTAAGAAACAGGTATGTGGTAAGAACAGTGCAGTGGAATGCAGCATATGTGCATTCAGTCGTGTCCAACTCTTTTTGACCCCATGGACTGTAGCTCTCCAGGCTCCTTGGTTCATGGGATTTCCCAGGCAAGAATACTGGGGTGGATTGCCACTTTCTTTTCCAGGGACTGAACTCATGTTTCTTGTGTCTCCTGATTGACAGGTGGATTCTTCACCACTGGCACCACTTGGATGCTGAAGCAAACCTAGGGATCTATATTTTGATGTTTTCTACGAGGTTGCATGGATATTTAACCACATTACAACCTAGTTTAGGAAAAATCTACGTTCTTAAATAATATTGCAGAAGAGCTTAGTTAAAGAGTCGCAGTTCTTCAACTAGTCCTCAAAATACACATGGTGCTTATATGTTGCAAGAACATTGCACCATTTTGAAAGAATCACAAAACAAAGTATACATTTCATTTCCCTTTTGTCCAGAATAAAGATGAAGCTTTCTTCCTGATCACTGAGCCTTTGCTATTTGCTTCTGACTTTATTCTCCAACGGACAGCAAGTGTAAATATGATGTCAGAGAGATGATAATAAGCATTTAATTAGAGCACTATCGAAGTACTAAAGTATTCAAGAGATGTGAATAGACATGTTTTTATCATCTTTTAGATGCTTGTGATCATTTGGGAAATTTTACTTGTCATTATTAAATAACTAATTGTATAGACAATGATTATCTAGAGACTGTTCATAAAAAAATAGATTTGACTAAATGAGGTGATTCACTTGAAGATGATATTCATGTATGACATATTTTTATATTCCCTCTGTATATCTACATTATGCATAGAAATAGAAAGTTAAATTTGACTCTGAAAATGTGTGTGTGTGTGTGTGTGTATGTGTGTGTGTGTATGGGCTTCCCAAATGGCCCAGTGGTAAAGAATCTGCCAACCAATGCAGGAGATGTGAGTTTGACCTTGCATTGAGAAGAGCCCTTGGAGGAGGAAATGACAATCCACTCCTGCATTCTTGTCTGGAAGATCCCTTGGAAAGAGGAGCCTGGCAGACTGCTGTCCATGGGGCTGCAAAAGACATGGACACAAACGCAGCAACCAAGCATATCACATCACGCGTGTGCACACACACACACACACACACACACACCTCTAATTTGTGCGTGCATGCTAAGTCACTTCAGTTGTGTCTGACTCTTTGTGACCTCATGGACTTTAGCCCTCCAGGCTCCTTGTCAATGGGATTCTCCAGGCAAGAATACTGGAGTGGGTTGCCTTCCCTCCTCCAGGGGATCTTCCCAACGCAGGGATTGAACCCACATCTCTTATGTCTTCTGCATTAGCAGGCAGGTTCTTTATCACTAGCGCCACCTGGGAAGCCCAACTATAGTTCGGTAGACCTCAATAACACAGAGATATTTGGGGCAACACTGGCATTTAACATAGAAGCTTAGAGCTCAAAAATGGCTCTGTGCAAACATTAATACAGCCTGCCATTTGCCAAGGGAAATACTTTTGTGAGGCTCATTAATTTAATTGGTCCCTGTCATCTAGTTAAAAAGGAAAGTGTAGAGCGTTTTCTGACAAAACCAAAGATAGTTAAAAGTTCTATTAGGTTGTGCAGCACTTGAGAAATTTTGAAGTTAAGACGGAAATTGAATTGAGAAAATGGAATTCAGCTCCTGCTGAATTCCTGCTCCTCTCCCTACCCCATCTTTTACTTGTGAATCATGCAGCTTTTAAATAAAACAGAACAGGAACTCTTAAATAGCAAATAGCTTTTGTTCAGTCACTAAGTCATGTCTGACTCTTCATGACCCCATGAACACCTGCCAGGTGCTTGCTCAAACTCATGCCCATTGAGTCAGTGATGCCATCCAACCATCTCATCATCTGCTGCCCCCTTCTCCTCCTGCCCTCAATCTTTCCCCTCATCAGGGTGTTTTCCAATGAGTCAGTTCTCCACATCAGGGGGCCAAAATATTGGCTCTTCAGTTTCATCATCAGCCCTTCCAGTGGCTATTCAGGGTTGATTTCATAACCTGCCAGCCTCCTCTGACCACAGAAATTCCCAGGTAACAATACTAGAGTGGATTGCCAATTCCTTCTCCAGGAGATCTTCCTGACTCAGGGACTGAAACTGTGTCTCCTGTTGTCAGGTGGATTCTTTACCAAGGAGACACTTAAATATCAAGATCTCGCACTGATCATCTCTTCCTTTTAACTTCATGGAAGCATATCTTATCTCGTGAAGTATAGCTGTGGTTTGTGCCAGTCCCACTGTGTGTTCCTCTAAGCTGCCTCCATCCTCCTAACTCAAGAATGAGCGTGGGGGCCTCCCTGCGTGTCTCTCAGTGGCTCTTCTGAGCATTCAGATGTCTTTTCTTCACTCACTGTGTTCTCAGCAGACAGTGTACCCTCCCCACCCTTACATGGAAGAGCCTAGGAACGCCTGATAAACCTTTTCCTCTGTTAAAGTCCTATGCATGTTGCAAGCAGGTGTTTGGGTGCTTTGAGGAAGCTCACTTGGAGTTGGCCTCTGGGGAAGAAGGGCTATAGCAGCTGTTCCGGGCAGCATTTGCCATCCTAGCTGTAGGAGGTGACCCTTCTTCCAAAGGAGCCTGAGGCCTTCTTACATCAGACTGACTCCTCGAGGTCCAGCCTCATGCCAGCAATTCACACCCACCTCCAGTGCCCAGAGCGTTGTCTTCACTTTCCATTCTGTTACTGAATCATCATCTTTTTTTTATCAGGATGTTCACCATTCCCTCCTAGAATAGGACTCAACAAACTACATCTGTGGCTCAAATCCTGATACCATCTAAGTACAGCTCAACAGCTAAGAATATTTTTCATACTTATTAATGGCTGCAAGAGATGGAAAGAATAATTCATTATACATGAAACTGATATAACACTCAAATGTCAATGCCCATAAATATGGAAGCGCAGCATTCTCATATGTTGACCTCGATGGCTCCTTTCACATCGTAATGGCAGAGTTGAGTAGTTTTGATAAAGACGATTTGGCCCACCAGTCCCTAAAATGATTCCTTCCTGGTCTTCTCAGCGAGTTTTACCAAACCCTACCCAGAGGAATCGGTGGTAAGGAATCTGCCGGACAAGCAGGAAATGTGGGTTCATTCCTGGGTCCGGAAGATCTCAGGGATCTTCAGAAGATTCCTTCCAGAGAAGGAAATGGCAACCCACCCCAGTATTCTTGCCTGGGAAATCCCACGGACAGAGGAGCCTGCTGGGTTCCAGTCTGTGGGGTCGCAAGAGTCAATACAACTTAATGATGAAAGCACCACCACATCCTAGAATAGTTAGAACACAGGGATGGAGATTTTAGAGTATGTGATTTCAGGCCAGCCCTTTAGGAACTTAGAGGTTTGGTATGGTGAATAGAGTTTCCTAAGAGCCACCTGGGGTTGAAAGGGTGAAAGAGTGAGCTTGCTCATAAAGCTCGAGTTCCAAACTATTTTGATAGAAATGACAACTATAATTTGGGCTTCCTTGGTGGCTCAGGGGTAAAGAATCCACGTGCAATGCAGGAGATGCTGGAGATGTGGGTTTGATTCCAGGCTCAGGAAGAGCCTCTGGAGAAGGAAATGGCAACCCACTCCAGTATTCTTGCCTGGGAAACCCCACGGACAGGGAGCCTGGTGGGCTACAGTCCATGGGGCTGCAGAGAGTTGGGCACAACTGAGAAACTAAGCAACAATGTAATTTACTCACTCACAGCTGCTTCTCTCCTCAGCCTCATCGCGTGGGTGATTATGGAGCCAGAACAGTGATCCGGCAGCTAACATGCGTGCCCTACTGTGACAGGTTATTAAACTTCCAGGGCTTTGTTTTCTGCATCTGTAAAATGAAATCTTTGAATTAAACAGTGTCTTTCACTTTTTTTCTTGTTTTAAAAATTTTTATGAAGATGGTGCAATGAATATCCACCTTCAAAATTCTAAGTTTCAAGCTAGTTGCTGAATTCAAGTTGCAAGCATGTGAAAAAGGATGGTTCTGTGTCAGTTAAGGTCACACTGTGAAAATTTGGCTTTTGTTTCTAAAATGCCTCTTCCACCCCGAACCACCTGGCACAGTTTCACATGAAACATTTCTCTTTGAGAGAACCAATATCCTGAAACTCAGCAAAGTGTAGACCAGATCCGTACAGTCCACGAACTTTGTATCTCTCCAGATGATTCCTGCTGTAGGGGACGGGTGATGCCACTGAACCTTTCCACTTACACAATCTGTCTCAGATTCTATTAAGGCAAAGTCTGTATTCTCCTTTCTAAATCAGTGAAGACTGGTAGCAAAATTTGAACAACAACAAAAAATTGTGGTTAATTGCCCTCATTAAGGGAACACTGAGCGCTCCCTTGGGTCAATAGAGAATTTCCTTTGCATTATAAAAGCTTTACCCCCTAAGTGAAAATACAGGCTGTTCCACTGAAACATTCAAGCTGTACCCTATTCAAGGCTGCCTGTGGATTTTCAAAATGTGATAAACAACTGCTCTGGTTGAAAAGATGTGTTGAATCCTCTTTTCATAGATTGTCATCTGCAAGTTGCTCCTTCGCTCTAAGAGTCCTTGTTGAAAATGTACCTGCAGCGGTGGTTACCAAGTTCTTTTGGTCCAGCAAATGGTCTCTTTACTGTGAATTACGTTTTCTCAGAAACTGGCTGTGCCCTATTTTTTCTCTTGTTTGCAGTCAAAAGTTGGCTTAGTCCTTCAGCTCCTTCTTTGTTGATTAACTGTAGACGTATGAGCTTGTCTTGAATTATTCAAACAGATCTCCCTTTTTTGTTATAAAACTTACCAGTGGTAGAAAAGTTCAATCCAACATCAAAGACCAACTGCTGACCCTTTAAGGATGCTCTCTCTGGGCTCCCTGTATTCACACGTCTCTGCAGGTGAGGCTGCACCTGCACCTTGAATTACTTGGGTGACTGGTCTATTTACTCTCTAGGAAAACCAATTGCACCAGCCTCCTGGACAATCTCTCCCATAATTTTACAGTCCATGCAACCAAGGAAAATTTAGCTTTCTCTGCCAATTTAGTAAAATGTTACAGTTTTTCTTTTCTTACTCTATCCAAATTTTCTATCCAAACTGGGCAAGGCCATGGTTTTTATATCATGACTTGAACTACTCTAGAGACTCTACTCAGTTAAATATCAAATGTGAGATAAGTGTTGGTTGTCTCCACGCTTTTCTGCCAGACATCATTTTGAGGAACTGTTATGCTTGATAGCCATTATAAGGAATGTTAGAGGATGGGGAATGTGTCTCTCTGCTACCAGTTAAGACAGAATGGCTTTGGATGGCCAGACATCTGCTTGCTGCTGTTCTTACTTTTCTTTCAATTTCCGGGCATTTCCTTAGAATGTTTCTGTCAAATCCCTAAGAAGAATACTGGAGTAGGTAGCCACTCCTTTCTCCAGGGGATCTTCCCAAATCAGAGATCAAGCTTGAGTCTCCTTCATTGTAGGCAGATTCTTTACCGACTAACCACGAGGGGAGCCCCTTCACTTCACTATGCTTGATAACCATTGCAAGGAATGTAAGAACACAGGCAACCTTCCTCTCTACTAATAAGACAGAAGGGCTTTGGATGGCCAGACATCTGCTTGGTGCTGTTCTTAAACTTTTCTTTCAATTTCCTGGAATTTCCTTAGAACGTTTCTGTCAAATCCCTAAGAAATGCTTTCTTAGTCATAGATAGAGCTCATCTGTAAACAAAACCCAGAAAGAATTGATGAAGAATTCATTTACCATCTGCTGTATAAATTTAGGACTTTAAATACTTGATACAGAGAATTCAGTTTTCTATGGACCACCAGGAACTCAAATGGTGTGATAAGGAGCCCGGACAAAGAGCTAGATTTCTAATTTCTCCCAGTAATGATGCTTCAACTGAACACTGCTTGTACATCCTCACTGCTCTCTCTTCAAATTCATCGTGTGGTGGTTATGGACATGGAATGGAATTAATGTGAAAATAGTGGAAGAAATTTACTTGAAGTTGTTCTTGAAATTCTATCTTCCAAGCAGTCTGAGACTATGTAGCCAACAAAATCACTTAAAACTGTACTCATGAAAGCTCAATAATTGTCCAGATAACTGTCAAGAAAGACTCTCAGGCGTGATGCGGGGAGGGGAACTCAGGCTGAGCCCAGCCTACTTCCAACATAGGAAGGACAGAGCTGAGAGTTCAGAGAGATCAAGAAGGCGAGCGTTTTCAGGACGGACAGGCAGAAAGCACCACCGGTAACACTCCAACACCTTCACAGAACCGCCCTCGAATATTCAGCAAAGTGCTAATCGCCACACGTGTGTAAGAACAGGGCTTGAGGCCCAAGGGAAAGTCATCGTGAAAGATTAGAAGAATGAATATCCAGCACTTACAAAAGGCTGTGACTGTTGCCTGTGCGAGCAGCCATGGGAATTCATAATTCTGGGGGCTTGAGTAAAGGACTAAGATCCTCTGTTAGTAGAAGGGAGTGATAAGCCCTATCCTGAACTTAACTCTGACCCCACTAAACAAGTTTTAAAGGAGTAAACAGTTCTCAAGATTATATATCATATGTTCAAAAGCTTAGGTAGAAGTATGGTAGATATGCAAAGGTCAAAACTGAGGTTCTAGAGATAAAACTGCAATGTGTGAGTTGAAAAATACACTCGATGACATTAACAGTGATTAGATATTGTTGGAGAAAGGCTTATTGCATTTTAGACAGAGGAATAGAAATTATTACATAACACAGACACAAACACACACATATGTAATGGACTATTACACAGCCATAAAGAGTGAAATCTTGCTATTTGTGGCAAACTGGGTGAAACTGGAAGGAATTATCCTTAGTGGAACATATCAGACAGAGAAAGAAAAGTGCTGTGTGTTTTCACATATATGTGAAATCTAAAAAACAAAACAAACAAACATAACTCAATAGACTCACAGGCAGCAGACTTGTAGTTACCAAAAGGGAGAGGGGAATGAGGAGGAGAAAAATAGGAGAAGGGGATTAGAGGTACAAAGTACTAGCTGTAAAGTGAATAAATTACAAGATATAATGTATGGCAAAGGAAATATAGTATTTTATAAAAATTTTGTATTGAGTATAGTCTTTTAAAATACCAGCGTACTATACTGCAAGCCTGAAACTAATATAATATTGTAAATCAACTATACCTCAACAAAAATGTCAAATACAGAAAAAATGCATTGTGGTAAAGCTATCAATATTCAAAAGAAAATTTAAGAGGTGACAGTAGCATTAGAAAAAGTGAGTTTACCAACACAGTGTTGTCAGTGATTTTAAAAGTCATTTCATAATGAAAAAAAAACAGTCAATTCGGGAAAAGTACAATGATACTAAACACATTTGATCTAATAACAGAGCTTCAAAACACATGAAAAGTGTTTGATAAAACAGCAATGACAATGTTCAAATTAGCAATTACATTCAGACTCTTCACTACATTTCTCAATAATTGATAGAAGACATAGACAAAAAAAAGAAAGAAAGAAAGAAAATAGAGAAAAAGAACAACGCTGCCAATCTAGTTGAAATTCATACAAATTCACCCCAAAACAGTAGAATAGTATTTTAAAGCACATATTTATCAAAATACATGATATTCTGAACTATAAGACACATCTCAATAAACTTAAAAACATTTAAGAAATATAGGGTATTTTCTCTAACCATAGTGATATTAAGTTAGAAATCGATAGCAGAAAAATCTTTAGAAAAATCATCAAACATTGAAAAACTAAAAAACACATTTGAAATGACCCACGATCAAAGATGAATTTTTAAAAAGGTAATCTAAAGTCCTTTGAATTGAATAAGAATAAAAATATAGCATACAAAAATTTGTGGAATTCCATTAAAGTATGGTTTATGCTAATATTCATAGCAATAAATACCTACATTAGTAATAAAGAAAAGTGTCAGATCAATAACTTCAGCCTCTACCTTTATAAATTACAAAAAAGAGACTAAAAGTAGATAAGAAGAGGAAAGAATAAAATAAAGAAGAGACCAACAATAGATAAAATACAACAGAAAAACAATAGAGAAAATCAATGAAACCTAAAGTTGCTTGTTTCAGAAAATCAATAAAATTGGTAAACTTCCAGGCAGCATGATTAAAGAGAAAAAAAAAAAAAAAAAAAGAGAGAGAGTGACAAAAGTTGCTATTATCAAGAATGAGAGAGGTGATACCAACAGATTCTAAAACTATCTAAAGAATAATAAGAAAATGTTTGAGCATCTTTATGGCAATAAATTTGAAGATTTGGATTCAATGCACAAATTCCTTGGAGTACATACATTAGCCAGTCTCATTTAGGAAGAAATCAATTATTTACATAGTTGTATATGTATTTAAAAAAATGAATGCACAGTAAAAATCCTTCTTACAGTAAAGTTTACAGGCACAGATGGTTTCACTGGTAAATTCTATCCAATGTTAAAAAAAGAATAGCAATTCTGCATACATTTTTCCAGAAAATGTATGAATAAACAATGTTTCCAACTCATATTATGTTATTAATATGATCCTAATATGAAAATCAAGGTAAAAGCATTGCAAGAAAAGACAAGTTTGGATCAATGTCTGTCGTGAACTTTTAAAAATTTTAGCAAAATAATCCATACATACATATTTGGAAAGATTAACATTCTTTGACCAAGGAACTTAACCTAGACTCCAAGACTAATTTAATTTTTTCCAAATCAGCCAATTTATTTCACCATATGTATTTGTTCCTAATGCTGCATAATTCATTTAACACACTTAGTCACTTAAAACATCACCCATATACGAAAGTGTGTTCAGCAGGTCAGAAGTCCAGCATAGAGCTCTGCATGATTCTTAAGAAGACATTACTAACTGTAATTTCATTTGAATTTATACTGGAAAATAAATGGAATTTCTTTGAAGCTTTATGTTGAAAGGGATTCAGTTGTCAGTAGCTATCACTTTTACCGAATTTGTTTTTGTTTTTATTTTTCTTAATTTGTATTTCACTTTCTCTTTGGCTGAAAGTCAAATAAATGAATGTTTTCTTTAAAATTTCTTATAGTATGATTAGACAATCACTTTCTCTAAAAATGCTCACAATTACTTAAGTGTTGTCTGCTATTTAAAGAATAACTTGACTGGCATAAATTTTCACTTATTTGTCTTTTTAAAATTTATTTATTTTTAATTGGAGGATAATTCCCTTGCAATACTGTATTGGTTTCTGCCATGCATCAACATAAGCCAAGCACAGTACACTTATGTTCCCTCTGTCTTGAGCCTCCCTCCTAACTCCCAGCCCTTTGAGTTGTCACAGAGCACCAGGTTTGGGTTTTCTGCATCACACAGCAAATTCCCACTGGCTCTCTATTTTACATATGGTAACGCATGCTTCCATGCAAAGCTCTCAATTCATCCCACCCTGTCTTTCCCCCTGTGTCCACATCTCTGCTCTCCGTTGCCGCCCTGCATATAGGCTCATCAGTAACATCTTTCTAGAGTCCATATGTATGCATCAGTACAGAAAGTTTGTTTTCCTCTTTGTGACTTACTTAACTCTGTATAGTAGGCTGTAGATTCACCCACCTCATTAGAACGGACTCAAATGCATTCTTTAGTATGACTGGGTAACATTCCATGGCATATATGTACCAACAATTCTTTACCCATTAATCTGTTGATGGACATCTAGGTTGATTGCTTGTCCTAGCTATTGTAAATAGTGCTGCAACAAATATTGGGATGTGTGTGTCTTTGATTACATTTTTTTACTAATAGAGTTCAGAAATTCCTTGAATTGTCTTCAGTTCAGTTCAGTGGCTCAGTCGTGTCTGACTTCGCGACCCCATGGAATGCTGCATGCCAAGCCTCCCTGTCCATACCAACTCCCGGGGTTTACTCAAGCTCATGCCCATTGGGTCAGTGACACCATCCAGCCATCTCATCCTCTGTCATCCCCTTTTCCTCCTGCCTTCAATCTTTCCCAGCATCAGGGTCTTTCCAAATGAATCAGTTCTTTGCATCAAGTAGCCAAAGTATTGGAGTTTTGGCTTCAACATCAGTCCTTGCAATGAATATTCAGGACTGATTTCCTTTAGGACATATCTGGTTGGATCTCCTTGCAGTCCAAGGGACTTTCAAACACCACATTTAAAAAGCATCAATTCTTTGGTGCTCAGCTTTCTTTATAGTCCAACTCTCACATCCATACATGACTACTGGAAAAACCATAGCCTTGACTAGACAGACCTTTGTTTGCAAAGTAATGTCTCTGCTTTTGAGTATACTGTCTAGGTTGGTCATAACTTTTCTTCCAAGGATCAAGCATCTTTTAATTTTATGGCTGAAGTCACCATCTGCAGTGATTTTGGAGCCCAAAAATATAGTCTGCCACCGTTTCCCCATCTATTTGCCATGAAGTGATGGAACCGGATACCATGATTTTACTTTTCTGAATGTTGAGCTTTAAGCCAACTTTTTCAGTCTCCTCTTTCATTTTCATCAAGAGGCTCTTTAGTTCTTCTTCACTTTCTGCCATAAGGGTGGTGTCATCTGCATATCTGAGATTATTGATATTTCTCCCAGCAATCTTTTTTTTTTTCATTTATTTTTATTAGTTGGAGGCTAATTACTTTACAATATTGTAGTGGTTTTTGTCATACACTGACATGAATCAGCCATGGATTTACATGAGTTCCCCATCCTGAACCCCGCTCCCACCTCCCTCTCCACCCGATCCCTCTGGGCCTTCCCAGTGCACCAGGCCCAAGCGCTTGTCTCATGCATCCCACCTGGGCTGCTGATCTGTTTCACCCTAGATAATATACATGTTTTAATGCTGTTCTCTCGAAACATCCCACCCTCGCCTTCTCCCACAGAGTCCAAAAGTCTATTCTGTACATCTGTGTCTCTTTTCTGTTTTGCACATAGGATTATCATTACCATCTTTCTAAATTCCATATATATGTGTTAGTATACCGCCATGGTCTTTATCTTTCTGGCTTACTTCACTCTGTATAATGGGCTCCAGTTTCATCCATCTCATTAGAACTGGTTCAAATGAATTATTTTTAATGGCTGAGCAATCTTGATTCCAGTTTGTGCTTCATCCAGTCTGACATTTCTCATGATGTACTCTGCATATAAGTTAAATAAGCAGGGTGACAACATACAGCTTTTACATACTTCTTTTCCTATTTGGAACCAGTCTGTTGTTCCATGTCCAGTTCTAACTGTTGCTTCCTGACCTGCATACAGAGTTCTCAAGAGGCAGGTCAGGTGGTCTGATATTTCTGTCTCTTGAAGAATTTTCCACAGTTTGTTGTGATCCACGCAAAGTCTTTGGCATAGTCAATAAAGCAGAGGTAGATGTTTTTCTGGAACTCTCTTGCTTTTTTGATGATCCAGCAGATGTTGGCAATTTGATCTCTGGTTCCTCTGCCTTTTCTAAAACCAACTTGAACACCTGGAAGTTCACGGTTCATGTATTGCTGAAGCCTGGCCTGGAGAATTTTTAGCATTACTTTACTAGCGTGTGAGATGACTGCAATTGTGTGGTAGTTTGAGCATTCTTTGGCATTGCCTTTCTTTACAATTGGAATGAAAACTGACCTTTTCCAGTCCTGTGGCCACTGCTAAGTCTTCCAAATTTGCTGGCATATTGAGTGCAGCACTTTCACAGCATCATCTTTTAGGATTTGAAATAGCTCAACTGGAATTCCATCACCTCCACTAGCTTTGCTCATGGTGATGCTTCCTAAGGCCCACTTGACTTCACATTCCAGAATGTCTGGCTCTAGATGAGTGATCACACCATCATGATTATCTGGGTCATAAAGATCTTTTTTGTACAGTTCCTCTGTGTATTATTGCCACCTCTTCTTAATATCTTCTGCTTCTGTCAGGTCCCTACCATTTCTGTCCTTTCTTGAGCCCATCTTTGCATGAAATGTTCCCTTGGTATCTCTAATTTTCTTGAAGAGTTCTCTAGTCTTTCCCATTCTATTGTTTTTCTCTGTTTCTTTGCATTGTTCACTTAGGAAGGCTTTCTTATCTCTCCTTGCTGTTCTTTGGAACTCTGCATTCAAATGGGTATATCTTTCCTTTTCTCCATTGCTTTGGATTGTCTTACTTATTTCTTTTTTTTTTCCCCCTACATCATTCTTTCCTCTGTCTCCATATTTTCCTCATCTATCTATGGATTTGTCTCTTTTTATACCAGGCATTTTCTATCATTATATCCTGAACTGCTTGTATGTACCATGCGTAAATTGCTCAATTTAGCATCCAATCTCCATGTTAGAAATCATTTTATATTTATGTTCTCTGCCATTCCATAGCACCTACTTCTTCTAACTTACCATATTTCTGGGCATGTTTATTGTGCTTTTCTTCTTATTTCTATAGCAGTTTTCATCTCTATAATGATTTTATATAGTTTTTTCATTATTGCCTAATCTCTGCTGGTTTATTTTTCCTTCCCATATCTTACTTTCTCAAGGCCTTTTTCCTTTATGATGAACATGAATATTTTTTACAGTTTATTCAATATTGAAGAGATCTATTTGCTTCTTATTGTTTCCTTTGCTATTTTTTTGTGAAATATGTTTTTATTTGTCCTTTTAATAAGTCACTTTCTCACACCAATGACTTTTTCATGCTCCATTTCAAGATCCATTCGTTGCATTTACATTTTCAAAGTATGCTTTGCCCATGTTTAACTTTGCAACTAATTTAATGGTAATTTGGAAGTTAGCTATTTCTTGAGTAATTTTGATCTTATGAAAGTTGCCAAATTTTATTATCTAGTATCAAAGAGCTCAGATGCATTAATATCACAAGTAGATTCATCAGAATGATCTTTGAATATTGAGAAGCTGTTGAGTTCTTAAGTGGTGGATATAATTTTTCCACAATTTTGAATTTTACATGAAATCTTGAACTGTACCATTAGCTATAAATGCTGTCAGTTGTTTTCCTGTATGTAACAGCCTCACTTTTATCATTTTTTTTGACAAAATATGTCAAACACGTGTCTGACTAATCATAGTTTGTCAGTCTTTCAAATAAAATTGATGTAGTGAAGAAAGCAAGTAGTCAAACAGTTCCTTTTGCAAATGAAATAATGACATGAGTGCTTCTCCTAAGCACAGCTATCCACCAGCATCTACCAGATGTACTTAATGCAAAAGTCCTATATCCCATTTCCTTAGCTAATTATTTTTAAACAACATGTAAACAAGGGTTATATTAATAATTTGTACTGCTCCTGTGTGAATATTCTTGGATGAGCATTGCTTCTTTTTCCATTGATGTTGTCATGAAAAATATAACTGAAGGTTCACTTTGGTGACACGAACTTGATTCATGCTAAGCCACCAGGAATTTTATACACTACTGCTTTTTCATCATCATTGCAAATGTTAATGGGACCAGAAGGCAATCGACACCTCAACATTGTTATAAAAGCAGTTTCGACTTTGTGCATCATTGAAAAGGCCTCAGAGAGCCCCAGAACTATAATGAATCTCTTTAAGAACTATTGGATTAGGTAAAGTTGAACAAGAAACAAATCAAATTGTTATTAATTACTGACTTGGGGTGGTGCTATTAGGAGTAAAAAGGAGTCAATCAATCAATATATCTCTGTTTTTAAATGTTTCAACTCATATATTACTCCAAAACGTTATTTTAAAAGCTCAATAAAGAGAAATAAGAAAAGCAATTATAATCATCATCAGTAATTTGTTCTAGGTCAAGACATAATTATATCTTAACTATTCTGATACTTGCTTTAAGGTAATCTCTATTTTAAAATAATTATCTATAATCAATCAGTGCTTTAAGATAAGGGATTTATGACAATACTTTCAATATATATACTTTTTTACTTTGTATGTTTCATTGGTTTTTACAGTATAAAACTCAACTAATGAATAAATTCAGCTTGTTGGCAAAAATCAAAAATATAATTTGAGTCTTCTAATCATTTGTATGTATGTATGTAAATATACAGGTGAAATCTTAATTTAATCTTTTAGAAAGTCACATAATTAAAATTGCTTTCTCCACAGATGACTTAATGACTTTCACCAAAGTATACAATAAGGTGAAAAAATGTAAAGCCCCCTATGAGTGTTAAATATATATCATTATTCAACAGCCAGTTCCATTTTTAATGTTTTTCCTGAGCTACACAAGCTAGTTGAATTGAATGGTTTAATCAGCACACTATTTCTTATTTTCTCATTTATGCATATAAACTGAGAATATAATTGCCCACATTATATGGAAACACTTTCATGTCCTGAGAGGGTCAATGGTATTATTTTGAGCTTATTTGGCTTGAAAAAACCTGGATTCTATCTGCTCTACATAAATTGATTCAATTTTAATTGCATTTACCGTATTCCTTATAGACTTTTTCAGTGTAATTAAACCAATTAAATTTATGACACATTTATTCACAGAAGGTGCCAAGAAAAAAAATAGTGAAGGAAAACTATATTTTTCACTCACTTGATAGCATCTTGAACTTTTTTAGGACTAGATTAGACATCATTGCAATTAACTGAGTGTAATTAAAAGGAAAAGAGATGGCTTTACTCTGGTCACCCATTCACTAGTATGATTGGAAATGCTGAGACACTGTTGACGAAAAGCAATTAATGGGATACTTTCATGACATTTATCTCAACAGACCTTTATCAGGCTTATGGTTCCAAGGACAAAGTTATGGACTTAATGAGTGTTTGGATGTTAATTTGAAGATTTGAGTAATATTATAAAGATGTGAAATTTTTTAAAAGTGTCCATTTCTGCTATGGAAGGATTGGGAACTTTTCTAAAGGACCCTGTAAATCTGTTGCAAAAATTCAACTTTGCTACTGTAATGTGGTTAGAGAAGACTCTTGAGAGTCCCTTGGACTGCAAGGATATCACACCAGCTAATCCTAAAGGAAATCAACCATAAGTATTCACTGGAAAGACTGATGTTGAAGCTGAAGCTCCAGTACTTTGGCCGCCTCATGCGAAGAGCTGACTCATTGGAAAAGACCCTGATGCTGGGTAAGACTGAAGGTAAATGGAGAAGTTAGCAGCAAAGGACACCATATTTAGATAGCATCACTGACTCAATGGACATGGGTCTGAGCGAACCTGGAAGATAGTGAAGGACAGGAAAGCCTGGCGTGCTGCAACCAATGGGGTCGCAGAGAGTCAGATGTGACCTGGTGACTGAACAACAGCAACAACACTGTAATGTGAAAGCAGCCATTAGTTCAGTTCAATTCAGTCGCTCAGTTGTGTCCGACTCTTTGCAGCCCCATGAATCACAACACACCAGGCCGCCCTGTCCATCACCAAATCCCGGAGCTTACTCAAACCCATGTCCATCGAGTCGGTGATGCCATCCAGCCATCTCAGCCTCTGTCGTCCCCTTCTCCTCTTGCCCCCAATCCCTCCCAGCATCAGGGTCTTTTCCAAATTCCCACAACAGAAACAAAAACAGGCCGATAGCTCGTGACTGTGGTTTGCTCAATTGTACGTCCTCAAGTCCTAAACTCTAGAATAATGACTGTTATAAACTGCATTCCTATCAGGAAACATGTCAAAAGCAGAAAACAGGCTCACTTTTTATATTAACAGTCATATCAGTTAAACATCACTAATAGTCCTTGAAATACAAAAATTATCAAAGGTTGGATGTATTTCTGGATCATCTAACACACAAAAAAAGCACTATCATACATGAATTTGTCTTTGAGTTTGTATATACTAAGCAGATTCATCAAAAATTCAAAAGAATGGCATATTGTTTTATTAATGCAAGTTCCCATGTCCAACACAGTGAGGCCAAACAAACTGAAATGTCTGAGATTTGATCAGACAAAGGTTTATTGCAGGGTCATGGAGGGAAGCTGGTGGTTCATGCCCTGAAAAGAAAAAAAGAACAAAAATCAAAACCAACTCCCTGGAAGGGTATTGGCAAAGCACTTTTTTTTTTTTTAAGAGAAAATAATAGCAAATGAAACAGCTGGCAAAGGATTAAGCTCCACCATATATAAGCCACTCAATGCCAGAAAAATAAACAACCGAATCAAAAATGAGCAGAAGACCTAAACAGACATTTATCCAAAGAAGACATACAGATGGCTAATAAGCACATGAGAAGATGCTCACCATTACACATTATTAGAGGAATGTAAATCAAAGCAATGCACTTTTAAAATCCAGGTGAGAGGCTGAGACATGCTTGTGATCAGCTTGTGATTGGCTCTTGTGATCAGCTTGTGATCCTCTGATTGGCTGGTAGAGAGGCAGCAGTTACTATTATCAGGTCTTAGGCTCCAGGAGGCCTGGGGCCGCGTGCTCAAGATCATCAAGTATTTACATCTTCCATTTGTTGGAGAGTGGGAGGTTCTTCTGACATTTCAGGACTTAGGAGATGCACATCAAATGCTATTATCCAGGTACCTCAGAGAGGAGCTGAAGCAGAGGGTATGGGGGAGGGGCTGTCCCGCTCCCTCCAAGGCCCCACCGGGTTCTGCTTAGTTAGGTTTGCCCTCGGTTTAGAAATTCGTACATACCATTATTCAGCTGCTAAGTCGTATCTGACTCTCTGCGACCGCATGGACTGCAGCATGCCAGGCTTCCCTGTCCTTCACCGCCTCTCAGGGTTTGCTTAAATTCATGTTCATTGAGTGCTAGTCAAAGACCATTAAAAAATTCTCTAATTATGTATCAATGGTAACTTTGCTCAATATTTCCTGAGCAACTAGTGAAATGTTCACCAAGAAATTATTTATCTGTCTTTACTTTAAGGGTTTGATGTGTGAGGCTACTGAGAAAAGCAGAAGAAATAGAAAAATGGCCCTATTTTGTGATTGTATTCTATAGGACTAAAGCTGGAGGCTAAAACATTAGTAGAAACACTCATCCTGGCTTAAACCCTTTTCAGATCTGTTTTTGGAAGGCGGGAGAAAATTTGCCAAGAGGACCCACAGTGAAGAAGAAAAGGTGGTCTAATTCAAATTCTAAGACCTTTGCTTTTCTCCAGGAAAGTCACTTGTCCATTGATGATGTGATAGTGTCTCCTGTCCTGCTGTCCTGATAGCCTCATGGGCTGGGCTAGTCCTGTCATTTTACTCTTGGAATAAAACCTCAGAATCACCTGTTTTCTGTCAATGAAAAGTTCCAAGGGCAACGGATCTTTTTTTTTTTTTTTTAACACTTTGAAAGAGGTCACATAGCTATTGATATAGATATATTTTAGGTTGCTTGCTCAGTACAGAAAATTTTGCTTTCCATGCTAGGAGTCACTGTGATATCCTTGTATTTGGAGAAAACTCCCATTTTAATCAAAATCTTAAACACACACACACATTAGTTTCACGTCAAATTACGTAAAAGTAAAACACTCTCCAGGTCTTTTATACCTTTTTTTCTTGGGAACACAACTGTATGCTCATTATGCCCTCACCCTAAGATGTGATAATTAAGCTTCTAAAGCTGTTAGTCCCTGAAAAGGCATAAAAAGGCAAGCCAACAACTGTGGAGTATACAGAGTTTTGAGTATATAAGCGCGCTTACTAGCTGTTTACAAGTCTCCACTTGTTGCATCCAACAACAAGGTGATTGTAGATGCCTTGGTTCTTTCATAACTTGAACACTCAACTTACTAATAACTCACAATGACAGGTCATCCAAAAAGGGTCATGCAGTTATTGGTATCATTTCACAGGTTCAGTTGTTAAGATAATTAGGGGTCATGCAAATCTGAGCATTTTTCCAGATCATAATAATGCACAAAAATATAAGGAGAAATAAAAGTCATAATTTTCTTAAATCTGCAGCCTAGCACTCATTGAAGCAGGAGGCATGGAAGCATTTACCATGGGCCAGGCATTGGGTGAAGGGCGTCAGACAGATAACGTCACTGACTCTTTCCTAGCCCCCATTTTTCAGATCAGAAACTGAAGTCAGTGGAGGTTGTCTCCCATCCTTGCTCACACAGTCAGTTATTGGAATTTCAGGATCTGTACTTAGGTCCACGTGATTCTGGTCATTGCACCATATTGCAAACACACCTAGATTAAAATTTTGAAAATGAATACACAGTTTAGGGCTCCAGGAGTATCCTTTCTGGGAATATTTACTTGGGTACTTTTCTTGGAGGGAAATGAAAAAGAAGACTGACTCACTGCAGAGCAGAACGAAGATGGCACCCCGTTTACTAATGAGGAGTGTCGCTCTGCGTTCAAAGATGCTGCAATTAGGGACCCGCATAGCTTTCCCTCTCCCTTTCCATGGCAGGTCCCCAAGCCATTTTGTAAGATGGGGCTCAGCACTTGCTTTCATCCCTCGTGGTAGGTTTTCTGCCAAGAAAGGACACCTGATAGAGCCTGATAGAAATTCCGCTACACATTGGGGCACCTGAAATCACACTTCAAAGAGAGCCTCTTTTCACGGGATTCATGTTGTGATAGACATATTTCAGGGCTGGGGACAGTTGTGCAGACTGAGGAACAGTGAAAGCAAAAGGAACAGGCACATAGAGGATGGAGCTGAGAGTGGGGAGAAGAATGCAGAGTCCCTGACAGCTTTTATTGCCTCCCAGATTCTCCAGAAACCTCACTGCATTCTTGCCTTCCTTTCTGAATCAGAGTGTAATGTCATGATCAAATCCCCACCTGGGCTTAAATGAACTTGGATCTTCTATTTGTTTCAAAGAAAGAGTTCTAACTCGTGCGCTAACTAATTTACAAAGTGTCCCAGTTAAGACAAGCCTGCAGTGGACGTTTCATGGCCTTTAGTCTTGACCCACAATCTATTTAACTTGCTCTGGGCCGGCCTCCTTACCCACTCTCTTCAAGGATTCTTCTGCAGTTTCACAATTCTGCCCAAGAATTCTTGACACAATCAAAGTCCGGGAAGTATTTTTCTAATGTTTTGAAAGTTATGGGAATTCTGATTAATGTACATTCCTGGTAAGAGTTATGTTTCTGAGATGTGGTACTGCCAGCATGTTTTTTTCCTATAATAAGATTCCCAGAATGACTTTTATATAAATCTAGCTATCCCTTTAAATAATGAGGTAGAATTTGCATGTGAACCTTTATTCAATAAATCACTTTTGATGATGAATATTTTCAATGCTAGTATGATAGTTTCTAATGCAAAACTTAAGCACTTTATTTTTTATTGTTTTTTAATGTTATGAATCCTCTGAAAGGATATTTTGTTGATGGTTCCACTGTGGCTTATTCTCTTTATTCCTGAACAAATAAATCAAATTTTATCTGCATTAGTAACCTCTCTCTTGGAAATATTTAAGAATGAGTAATGACACAGTATGACTCAATGAACCAAGCTATAACTGATGATTCTCCAATCTGGAGAAAACATACAAGCATATAATAGAATTTGTGGGACTCTGGAAAGAACATGTCATAGTGACAAGAAAGCCTGAAGGTGTTAAATTTTGGAAGGCAACAGCTCATTAATTTATCAGGTATGGCTTATGAGCCAGAAACTATTCTTGGAGCTGAGAATACAAATATTAACAGAAAAAGAGTTCTCAGTCTATGTGAGAAGAGTCCAAATTGGAGTCCAAGCTTATCTTAAAAGCTTCAGAGGTTTTCTATTTGCTGCTTCTGTGGTCATCCCAGGGAGATAAGCTCCATTCTTTTACGTTTTCCACATTTAGTTCCTTATTTTTTCATCATTTTATCAAATAGAATATTTTCTGGCTGAAACAGGGAGTATTTTTAATAATCCATTTTATCTTCACTATGGGCTTATTTTTATAACTGTTTGGAAATTTGTTTTTTTAAATGTTTGTCCTAGGGTAAAAATAAAAAAGTTTAATTAACAACATTCTATGTTTAAATAGTTACAGATGGCTACACATGCCACGCAAACACCTTGTTATCCTTTCTCCCTTTTGTCTTTTTTGTTATTGTTGTCATATTTTACTATCCATGTTTTTGACCAAGAATTCACTTGCAGCCAACTTTGTTTTAGATAGTAAATACCTTTTAACAGATAATTAATTAGATAAATGGAATGCATGGTATTACCTTCATTCAACCATTTTTGGGAATCATCTCTTCTTTTTGTAGATCAAAGTTTATGTTGGTATAAAACTTCTTCAGCCTCAAGAAATTTCTTTAACATGTCTTGCAGTGAAGGTTTAATTTATTAATTCTCTGATTTTGCTTGTCCAGAAAAGTCTTTAGCTCTCCTTTTCTTTTTGAACTGCAATCAGCTAAGTATAGAATTCTGAATTGACAATTACATTTTTCTTTCAGCACTTTAAAGATGCCATACAATTTTTTTTTTCTGGCTTGTGTACTTTATGATGGAATGTCTGCTTTACTTTTTATCTTTAACCACTGTCATGTGCTAACTTAGACAAAGTTAGAAATCTGAATATTAAACGTTCAGATACCTTTCTTTCTATTTATCTGGCTTGATGTTACTTAAATTTCTAGAATTTTTTTAATACTTTTATTGTATTTGGAAATGCTCAGCTGTTAACTCCTCACATATTTCTTCTGGCCCGTTCAGTCTTTCTTCTGTGTCTGGGATTGCAGGCATGTGTAAATTATAACTTTGGATGTTGTTCCACCACTATGGATGCTCTGATGCTCTATTTACCTCTTCCCTGGACTGCCCCCACCCCAACACTCACACATACATTTCTTTTCCATTAGCATTGCAATTTGGGCACTTTCTATTGAACAATCTTTAAATTCACCAATACTCTTCTCGTTGTGTTATAGCTACTGATGAACTTGTCAAAAGCACTCTTCATCTCTAGTTATCATGTTTTTCATTCCCTCTGTGGTAGGCAAAATAACATTCCTTGCGAATATCCATGTTCTAATCTCTAGAATTTGTAAAGATGCAATGTTATATGATGACTCATTCTGTTCAAGCTGTTATAACACATTACCATAAACTCAGAAACAACAGACATCTCAAGCTTTAGAGCCTGTGAAATCCAAGATTAAGGGACTGGCAGATCCAGTGTCTGGTGCAGCCATTATTTTTTAGTTCATAGGTGGCCATCTCGCTGTGTCCACACATCTTAAGGAGGAAGGCCACTCTCAGGGCTTGCTCTCCTTTATTAGAGCACTAATGCCATGCACCCTCCTAATATAATTATTACTCAAAGCCCCCCCCCCCCCTCCAAAATCATCACTTTGGGGATTAGAATTTGAACATATGGATCTAGGGTGGAGGGGGCACAAATATTCATTTGGCAAATGGACATTGTTTACAGATGGAATTAAAGTTACTAATGAACTTTATTTTAGAGTTTAAAAGAGAAAGATTATTCTGGATTACTTGAAGGACCAAAGGGCCCTTCCGTGTGAGAAAGGGAGGTAGAACAGTCATTGTCAGAGCAGTGTAGCGTTAGACTCAGTGGACCAACTGCTGACTTTGAAAACAAAGGTTGTAGCGCCAGGAAATACAGTCCATCTCTGCAAGCTGCAAAGGGCAGGGACATGAATTCTCCCCCTAGGGCCTCCAGAATCGAACGCAGCTCTTCTGATATCTTGGTTTTTTCCCAGTGTACTCACCATGGACTTTAGATTCAGACCTGTAAGGTAATAATTTTTTGTTATCTTAAGCCACCAATTTCTCAATAATTTGTTGCAGCACTATACTCATACACATTACTGTTCCACTTGATTCTTTTTGTTCCTAGTTGCTTCATAAAATTTCCATCTGTTCATGCATGTTATCTACCTTTTCCACTATGACGGCACTTTTCAGTTGTTTTGAGTTCCTTACTGATAGTTTTACAGCTGCATCTTTCATCCCTGTGTCTGATTCTGCTGTCTGATTTACCTGTTGGACGTTTTTACTTGTGGATCCTATGATTTCTGATTGATGTACACAGTGTATGTGAGAGTGTGTTTTAGATTATGGTGAGTGCTATTTGTGCCTAGAAATAGAAATATTTATATTTCAGTTATATCATTATTGGTGGTGATGGGGTATTGAATAAATCTAGTCAGAGTTGATCTGCACTTGGAATTTTCCTTTTTTTCTTTTCAAAGACTGCCTTTGGTATACTTTAACTTCAAATTGCCCCAACATTACCTTAAGTCCTGGATCATTTTCCAGAGAGTTTTACCTCAATGTTCCTCTTCAGCCACAGCTTTAGATCTCATCTTTGAACGTATACTTCAGACGGGCTCTAGTTTCTTACTCATTCCGCTCCTTCAGCATCAGAAAATTTCAGTTACTTGGCGATTGGCATGGGTTTCCCAGGTGTCTCATGGTAAAGTGTCCATATGCCAATACAGAAGACATCAGAGATGCAGGTTCAGTTCCAAGATTGGAAAGATCTTCTGGAAGACAAAATGGCAACATGCTACAATATTCTTGGCTGGAGAATCCCATTGAAAGGGGAGCCTGGCGGGCTACAGTCTCGAGGTCGCAAAGACTCGGACACCAGTGGGGTGACTCAGCGTGCACGCAGCCTTGGTGATGAACACAGGGGATTCTCTTTTCCCGGCTCAGCCTCTGTCTTATATCCTGTGTCCCTGGGTTTTAGGAACTGAGCTTTCTGTGTGACCCAGCTTTTCTCCCAGTGGTGGAGGATCTCTAACTGTCTGGTATCAAGATGATTTTTCTGTACTTCTCCAAGGTGAGAGAACATTTTCTTTTGCCCTTCCACAGGTCACTGTCAGTTTTCACCTATATGTCATCTATGGTTGATGGTGTTTATTTCTTTCCCCATAGGGTCAGAAACTTATGATTATTAGGTGAGAACTACTGTGCTTATTATTATTATTTTTTTAATGCAGAAGCCCCGTGTAGACTTTCTTACTTTATCTTTTAGAATCTTACAAATTTGGGAGGCCTTTATCATCAGCCATGTGTGCTTACTCTTTCACAGCTGCTGCTCCAAGGTCGTGTACTTAATGTCTTCTAAGGTGATCCATGTGCTTCAAGGGTTGCGTGTTTGCTCACCTTTTGAGCTTCCATTTGTGAGACTCTCCAAACTTTTATTCCTTTCCTCTTGTGTCCTCCAAGTACTTGCTCTTCGTTCAGTCTTAGCCCAACTCATGAGAGTTCTAAGTAAAGGTAAATATGCTCCGATTTTGTACAGCTCCTGGAAACTAATGCCATTTTTCACTATCAGGTGCCCAACCTCTGTCTCAACTCCTGCTTTTCTGTCTTATGCCTTCCTGCCAGCTCTGATCACCTTAGATGCTTTCGATTGCATTGTTGTCTTGTTTGTAATTTCTGTTTTCTCTTTCTCCTAATTGGTTGAACATGTCTTTTCTGGATTGCTCTTGCTGACTTGTCTCCTTGTCTTGCAAAGGTAGGAAATATAATAAATTCTCTTATTCCTATTATAAGTTACTAGACATTTTTCTAATTATCTTGTCAGTTATGAAATTAAGAGTTGTGTATTGTGATTGATGGTTCTGTAGTTCTCAAAACTGATATCATCAAGCAACCTTTTAATCAATATTCTCTTTGGACCTTATGGTATAAAATATGCTATTGCTAAACAGACTACATTTATGAAGCAATTGCTCAATGTCAAAGAGACATTTATAATTTCCAATTAAAGTTGCTAATTAGCATAAGCATCACAAGTTATTCTCACTGAATTGATATAGTAGTAGACAAAACAAAGAAAGAAGATATTTTAATTAGTCTACACGATTTAATGTTGGTAAGTTTGGATTCTCTTGTTGGCTCTTTAAAAGATTGAAAACATATTTAAGATGCCAATTATAAACAACACAGGTGGGAGGAGGAGCCAAGATGGCAGAGGAATAGGACGGGGAGACCACTTTCTCTTCTACAAATTCATCGAAAGAACAACTGAATGCTGAACAAATTTCACAAAACCACTTCTGATCGCTAGCAGAGGACATCAGGTGCCCAGAAAAGCAGCCCATTGTCTTAGAAGAGAGGTAGGACAAAATATAAAAGATAAAAAGGGAGACAAAAGAGCTAGGGATGGAGACCCGTCCCGGGGAGGGAGTCTTAATAGAGGAACTTTCCAATCAGCAGGAAACCCTCGCGCTGGCGGGTCTGGGGGAAGTTTTCGAATCTCGGAGGGCAACCTAACTGGGAGGAAAAATTAAATAAGGCCCACAGATTACGTGCCTAAAAGCAACTCCCAGCAGAAAAGTACCCCAGACGCCCGCACCCGCCACCAGCAAGTGGGGGCGAAACGGAGAGGAGCCGGCGGCATTGCTTAGGGTAAGGACCGGCCAGAAGGCCCTGAGAGCAGTCGGAGGGAGATTTTTTAAACTGTGGAAGAGCGAGGAAAAATTAACCGACCGAACACACTAACAGCCGTTCACAAAACAAAGGGACTGAGAAACCCCAGAGAAGAGCCGGCCCATCCCCGCTGGAGGTAGGAGGCGGGCGGAGGGGCAAGGGGCAAACTCAGCCCCAGAGAAGCCGCCCCCTCCCACCCGGCAAACCGGCCCCGGGTCCTGTCTGAAGACTCCCTGAGACCCGACCGGCGGCGCGCGCTGGGGCCGCGGAGGGAGGGGGCGCGGCGCGCCCGGGGAGAGGGCGCCAAGCCTCTGGCTGCCCGGGCCGCTCGCCGCGGAGGGAAAAGGCGCGGCGTGCCCGGGAGAGGGCACCCAAGCCTCTGACTGCCCGGGCCGCTCGCTGCGGAGGAAAAAGGCACGCCGCACCCGGGGAAAGTGCGCCCGGGCCTCTGGCTGCCTGAACCGCTGAGGCCGGGGAAGGCACAAAACGCAGGCACAACCTCCGCGCTGTTGTGGAGGACCCGAAAACTGGAACCACACTCAGCGCAGGGCCCGCTCCATATAGAGCATCTGGGAGCCTGAGCAGGGTAGACGGGGAGAACACAGACACCCCTGCGTGGGGCAGACCCAGTGTGGCCGGAACACGGGGAGCGCTCCCCACACACAGCGACGTCTGCCTGCAGCGCCCCGCCCTCCCCGCAGCAGGACTGAACTGAACGAGCGAACCTAAATAAGAGACCACCTCTGCCCGCCTGTGTAAGGGCGGAAACTAGACACCGAAGAGACGGCAAACAGAAGCCAAATAAACAAAGGGAACCGCTTCAGAAAGGACCGATGCAACAGATTAAAATCCCTGAAGGTAACACCGATTATACCGGAAAGGGCCTATAGATATCGAGAAGTGTAAGCTGGTAAAAAGGAGTATTTGAAATTTAACTGAACCTACACTGACTGCAACAGCTCCAGAGAAATTCCTCGATATATATGTATATTTTTTTTAATTAAAAAAATTTTTTTTCTTTCCTTTTTAAAAAAAAATTTTTTATTATTATTTTTTATTTTTTCAATTTTATTTTCTTTTAAAATTCCCTATTACTCCCCCATTACTCCTCAACTTTCATTTTCATATATTTTTATGATTTTTTTTAATTAGGGGGAATAAGTTTTGTTTTTTTTTTTTTCTCTTTTTCTTTTCCTTGTTTTTCTCTCCTATTTCCTTTTAAAGTCCTCTAATATGCCTCTTATTCCTTAATTTTCATTTTCATTTCACTATAACCTTTCCAAAAAAGAGAGAGAGAGAGAAGCCCTATTTTTAAACCAAACTTCATATATATTTCTAAATTTTTTTGTGTGTTTTTGTTTTTAAATATTGTATTTCAAACAGTCTAACCTTTACACCAGATTTTTAATCTTTGTTTTTCAGTATGTGATATAAATTTTGGACATTTAAGAATCCAATATTCAGTTCCCATTTCTATTCAGGAGTGTGTTGATTACTCTCTCCCACTTTTGACTCTCTGTTTTCTACCTCAGAACACCTCTATTTCCTCCTTTCCCCTTCTCTTCTCAAGCCAATTCTGTGAATCTTTGTGGGTGTCTGGGCTATGGAGACCACTTTGGGAACAGATAACTGCGTAGATCTGTCTCTCTCCTCTTGAGTCCCCCCTTTTTCTCCTCCTGCTCACCTCTATCCCCTTCCTCCCTCTCCTATTCTTCATGTAACTCTGTGAACCTCTCTGGTTGTCCCTCACGGTGGAGAATCTTTTCACCATTAACCTAGAAGTTTAATTATCAGTGCTGTATAGTTGGAGAAGTCTTGAGACTATTGGAAGAA
>CM035302.1:33739068-33766222 GCA_020226075.1 Hydropotes inermis
CCCCTCCCCCCTCCTCCCCCTCCGCAGGCTGCAGGCGGTGTCAGCGGGGCTCTGGGCACACGCTGCCGTTTCCTTGCTCTCCAGTCGCAGACACACCCTCTTGCGTGTCCGTGCAGGGCTGTGCCCATGAGTGCATTTCCTCTGCTTCCCTTCGTGGCAGGTGATTTCACTTTGTACGCTCGCGAGACAGAGACGTGCAGGGTTTCCACCCTCCTTCAACAGCTGCCGACCATTTTTCGAGACCATGAGGCAGGAGAACTTCCCGACTTTCTCCAGAAGTAAGTGGTGGTCACGTCCCGCGCGAGGGGCTCGCACCGCACGGCTTGGGCCTGTGCGTCCGCACAGGGGCCGCCCCAGCTGTGCGCCCGGGCAGCGCTGCTGAGCCCCCGAGCCTTCGCCCAGGCTCCAGGGCCGCCTGCGGGGCTGCCCCCACGGATCCTAAGCCATCACACCGGCGCACCCTCCGCCCTTAGAAACTTGCGGACGTTGAGGGGTATTTTGTTGCCAGATATGATCGCTACTGCTTCCTCTCATGTTCCCCAAAGATGGAATAATTTACGCACCCCTCCGTCCTCTGAGGGGCTTGTCATGGGTTTATTGCTTTATGACTCTCTGACAGGCTGAATAAAGACGTGATTTTGTGGTTTGTCCAACTGCTATCAACTGTGGTGAGCACAGTGCTTTATTGCAGTTTTCTACATTCTAAGTAAAAGTGGAACCACGCAGTATCACCTTCATTGTGTATAACTAGAATAACATCGAGAATGACAAATACTCTAAGGAAACTGTCTCACATTCAGAGTGATGGCTTTGACACAGTTTCACAGTTTTAGCCTTTTCAAAATAAATTTGGTGTAAACATTGTTCTGTCAGACACACCTCAAGTTAAACTCCTTTGGAGGTTGATATTATCAACTTTTTCAAAGGTCCTTAGACTGGGCTTCCCAGGTGGCTCAGACAATGAGGAAGCTGCCCACAGTGCGCAGGACCTGGGTTTGATCCCTGAGTGGGGAAGATGAGCTGGAGCAGGAAATGGCAGCCCACTCGAGTCCGCCTGCCTGGGGAATCCGTGAACAGAGCAGCCTGGCGGGCAGCCTGTGGCCCACGGGGTCACAGACAGTCGGACACGACTGACTGACACTCCCACACTCACAGTATGTTAAATGTAGAATAGAAACACTTATTTCGCAAAGACCCCACAAATGCCATTTTTATAATAGAAATAAATATTTGAAAGCTAAAGAAAAAATTTCTACACGACTTTAAAATTGGGAAAATGCAGTTAAGTATTAGAGTCAAAGGAAATGTATATGGTCTCTCATATGATGTGCAAAAATGTATGGTGTTTTATGATGAAATTTGTAATAATTAACAGAAGAAGAAATTTTAAAAATATATTTGCCATTGTATTTGCAATTTCTATAAAGAAACACTGAGATAATAACTTGCTGGGGTGATTTGTGTTTTGTTCTGATTTTGAAAAAAAAGGTGAGTTTCTTCAAAAAATGGTACTCTGTCATGTGACACTAACTTCTTATGTATTAATACTTAACTTGATGTCAGCTAAAAATTATTTGTAAACTCTCAATACTTTAATTACTGTCTTCTTCATTTCATTCTGTTAGAATTCCGTTAGAAACATAATTCATAAGTGCATTCACTAGTATTTTTAAATAATACATGAAAGTCAACAAAATTACTTAAATTGTCAGGAATTGACCAATTTTCTCAGCTTTTAACTGAAACTTTGTTGTGGTAAGTCCTTTTCTTTACCTTATATGTGTTTATAAATGTGTTTAAAATGGAAAAATAGCACTGGGTATTAGAAAATACCTTTGAACTATTTATGTTCTTAAAACCAATAATTTATTTTTTGCTACACTTTTAAGTTTTTTAATTTACTTTTACATTTTAGGGTTGTACTGATATGAAACAATAAAGGCGACTTAATTAATGCTGTCTTCAAACAACAGACATTTGCATAGGTAATAATTGTGGAAATGAAGTTTTTTAATACAGTTGCAGGCTTCCCAGGTGGCTCAGTAGCCAATGCAGGGGATACAAGACACATGGGTTTGAACCCTGGGTCAGAAAGATCCCCTGGAGTAGGAAATGTCAACGCGCTCTAGTATTCTAGACTGGGAAATCCCATGGACAGAGGAGCCTGGTGGGCTACAGTCCATGCCGTCGCAAAGAATCAGAGTGAGTGAGCATACACACACATTCTATTTCTGGAAATTTCTTTATTATTTTTAAACGGCAAAGTAAATTTTTGTGAACCATATGAATTAAAACAGTTTGGTCAGTTCAACATTGCATGAAATTTAACTAAATAAAGGTGTCAGAATAAAAATCTCACTTGGGTCCATGATTGCTTATAAAAACTATATAATACTTGATGAATCATATGAACTTTTATTATTAGTGATACAGCTATTGAGAGGAAACACAGACCCTAGTCGAGTCTTGTGTTAATCACTCAGTCATGTCCGACTCTGCAACCACGTGGACTGTAGCCTGCCAGGCTCCTTCATCCATGGGATTCTCCAAGCCAGAATACTAGAGTGGGCAGCCACTCACTTCTCCAGGGGATCTTCCTGCCGCAAGGATCGAGCTCAGGTCTCCTGCACGCAGGTAGATTCTTTACCATCTGAGCCAGCAGGGAAGCCCCAGACCCTAGTAGAGGAGTACATTACCTGAGGTCAGAGGCAGGTATCTCAAATCCCTACCTGGTTTTACTTTTTTCCAACATCCTTTTCTGTGATGTCCAGCAGGTAGAAATTGTTGGGACTTGTCATAAGTGGTCCTAGGAAGTGAAAATACACTTAAAAAAAAAAAGGTGCAGGGTATCAGCAGAGACTGAATCTTCAGATTTTTTTTTCTTGAGAAAAAAGACTGTTTATTATTATTTTTTCTTTTTTTTTCATTTATTTTTATTAGTTGGGGGCTAATTACTTTACAATATTGTAGTGGTTTTTGTCGTACACTGACATGAATCAGCCATGGATCTACATGTGTTCCCCATCCCGCTGCCCCCTCCTACCTCCCTCTCTACCTGATCCCTCTGGGTCTTCCCAGTGCACGAGGCCTGAACTTGTTTCAGGTCAGTTTGATCGCTCAGTTGTGTCCAACTCTTTGCGACCCCATGGACTGCAGCACACCCAGCCTCCCTGTCCATCACCAACTCCAGGAGCTTGCACAAACTCACATCCACTGAGTCAGTGATGAAGCTAGACAGCTGCCAAATAAAAAGTTTCAAGCAGCTTCTGCTTTTTTGGTCATGAATTGGCATTTTACTTTGAGCAAGATGACTGCTTGTTTTAGGAAGATGGGATTGAGTGTTCCTTTCAGCTGTGAAGATTTAAGGGTATGTTAACTTGTCAGGAACCAGGGGTTTATGAACTACCCACACACGTGACAACTGGCCCTCCCACCCACCGTTTCCCTCTGTTACACAGGTAGGTACCTGAGAAGGTAGCTCCAATGAAGAATATGTGACGCGGGAGGGAGACAAAGAGCTGAGAGGGAAAGCTCCCTAAGGGAAGGGGGAGACCAGGAAATGGCCGCGGAGAAGGAAAAAAGGTTCTTGGCACCTTTTTTGATGCTGGACCCTGACTGTTTGATGTCTCTTTGCTGTATTTGGAAATGTCCTGGAGAAAATGCTGTCTACAGGTGATCTGACACTACCCTTGCAGCACTAACCACCGTGACGCTTGCTTCCCACGCTGTTTTACTGTTGGATGCATCTAACTGAACATGAACGAGAAGGAACAGTATACTCTTACTTTGAGTCCGGGTGAGCCGGCAGCCTCTGCAGAGGTGATCGGGTAAAGGGCAGGACCTAGTGTCGGCAAGAGCTGGCCCGCCGCTGAGCAGACCCTGTCTGAGCAAGATGCCCGGCTTGGGCATGGTGGTCAGGACCCCAGGGTCCACAGCCAGCGCCACGTGAGGGGGGCGGGGAATGGCAGGGGAGACTGACCACGTGGTTTGCTGAGCTCAGCCACTGTGAGAGCCACCTAGTTCCTGCTTCATTAACTGATGTTGCCTGGTCCTCAAAAATGAATTCATGGACAAGCTGGAGTAATCCTTGGGATTTGGGAAAGGAGCATCCTGGGTAAAAACTGGATTTCCAGCTCACTTATAAGATGAGCATGAATATCGTAATTTTTAGATCTCAAGAGGTAAGTGATTCTATTGCCTTTGCCCCTTGGGGAATGAAGCCTGGGCTACGTATTAAACAACACAGTGAATCTTCTCACATATTAATTTTTCTTACGGCAGCTTTACCACAGGTGAACAACAACAGCATGCACACACGCTGCCCCCAGGATGCAGGAAATGCTTTTTGCTTTGGCACCCATAGCTGGAAAAATTGGAAATTTGGAAACAAGTCAGAAACAAACGGTTATGGAGTTCCTGTGTTCCACGAGCTCTTGCCGTCTGTGCTCGGGGTGAAAGACGCACAGAGGACGCCAGCTCCTTCTGTGGGGGAGGTTGTGTTATTGTACGCAGGCATCTGCTGCCCTTCTCTGCGCTGGGTCACCTTCCTTCTCCATGAGTCGTACCCACGATCCCCGCTCCAGGACACCTAGGGTCAGGGTAGTGTGGTCCGCGTTAAGTCTCCATTCATCCGTTTCTGCTTGACATTAATGAGCACGGACTCCTTCTTTGATTTTCCTACAGAAAAAGAAGCATGAATTGAAAGATGCTAAGATATTTGTGCTCCTCATTTCCACAGTCTTTCCTTTAAAAAGAAATATTTATTTGACTGTGTTGGGTCTTAAACTTCCCAGGTGGCACCAGTGGTAAAGAACCTGACTGCTAACGCAGGAGGCGTAAGAGATACAGGTTCAATCGCTGGGTCAGGAAGATCCCCTAGAGAAGGGCATGGCAACCCGATCCAGTATTTTTGCCTGGAGGATTCCATGGACGGAGGACCTTGGTGGTCCACAATCCATAGCATTTCAAAGAGTTAAACACGACTGGTGTGACTTAGCAAACACATGCACTCATGGTGAGTCTTGGCTGTGCCCTGTGCCTCTGTAGTTATGGCACATGGGGTCCAGAGCTCACAGACTCAGCAACTGAGGTGCACAGGCTTAGGTGCCCTGTGGCATGTGTGATCTTAGTCCCCCGACCAGGGATTGAACCCAGGTCCCCTGCATCAGAAGGTGGATTCTTAACCACCAGGGAACCACCAGGGAGGTCCTTCTACAAACTTTCCTGACTAATACATGCTCAAAGTGGAGATGACATTTTAACAGAGCTACACATGGCAATAAGAAAATGAGAAGGGAAATATGAATAAAAAATAAGTTGATCATGTGATGGGGATTAGAAATGGGGCAGGGGGAAAGAGCAGGATTGCTATTTCAAATAAGCCAGCAACTGTGAGTAAAACTTCAGTTTAAATAGTGGCTCAGATGGTAAAGGATCTACCTTCAATGAGGCAGACCTGGGTTCAATCCCTGGATAGGGAAGGTCCCCTGGAGTAGGAAATGGCAACCCACTTCAGTATTCCTGCCTGAAGAATCCCACGGACAGAAGAAGCCTGGCGGGCTACCGTCCGTGGGGTTGCAAAGAGTCAGATGTGACTGAGCGATTAACACTTTCACATTTCTCACTCACTACCTCACCCCCAAATTTGGAGTTAAAACCTTCAGATTTTAATACTCAGAGTGTTCTGTTTGTTTTCTTCATATTTGACTATCCTTTTTGTCCACATCAAGTACATGTTGGGCATCTATCAAGCATCTGACTGAGGACATGCAAGGCATTGAGGCTGATGGACGAGGCAGACAGGAGTCCTGTGGTCCCAGCTGCGGGTCATAGCTGGCACGGCTGTCCTCACGTGGGCTGCCTTCCATGGGCTGCGGAGGTCCATCTCCAACCGCCAGTCACTCAGGGACCCTGACAGCTGTGGGCAGTCTGTGTCCCCGCCACCATCTGGTTCTCAAGAATTAATTTTTAATTGAATAAAACAGCCCTGTGCTGACTAGACAGCATTCACCCTGGCCTTGCTCTAGTGAGCCTGAGCACAGGACCGTCCCTACCTTTCAGCCTTGTCTCAACCAGCCACATCTTTAAAAAACAGACCCTCAATGTCTGCTCTGCAATTTGTCACTGGTCGCTTTCTTATTCACGGTTCACACCTACCCAAACTGTGTGGAAAAGTATAGTAAGACACGCCAAAGTTCAGAACGGAACTTCATTTTACTTGCTGTGTGCATTGTACTTATTGGCAGAAGCATAATCTCCCTTCAGTCCCTTTTCTTGGGACCTCGTGTAATCTTTTCTCTGTCTCCTGGGCTCACTGGGACCCTGGCGATCCCTGGAAGCTCTTTCAGGCTTGTTCACTAAGCCCCAGTTTATAGGCAGAGATCTTTAGAAGCAAGACAGTCAAGTGGGTGTTTGAGGAGTAAGGATGGGTGGTGATGGTACTGGGAGGAGACTGCAGATCTGGACCGGGTCAGAACCAGATTAAATTAGTGAGACTTCAGTAGTAACGGCAGTGTTAGCCACTCAGTCATGCCCAGCTCTTTGTGACCCCATGGACTGTAGCCCGCCAGTCTCCTCCGTCCATGAGATTCTCCAGGCAAGAGTACTGGAGTAGATTGCCATTTCCTTCTCCAGAGAATCTTCCCAACCCAGTGATCGAACCCAGGTCTCCTGCATTGCAGGCAGATTCTTCACACCAGGGGCTTAAGCTGGGAATGCTGGCCTCTCCTGCCAACAAAGCCGTTTCTGCTCTGCTGACTTGTCTCGTGTTCATAGCCTTGTCTGGGGAAGGACTAAGAGAGCCCAGCAGCCCTAGGACTCCAGAACTGGTCCAGGCCCCTGCCTCTCACCCCTCCGCTCAGGGTTAGGCCTGGTAGGAGACACCAGGACGGCCAGCCATCTCCCAGTCTTAGAGAAATAATAGCAATGCACTTACTTACACCTCACTGGGAAACAAGAAATCATGTTAGATTGTGCAATCGGAATTGCTCATGAATAGTCTCTGTGCACCAAATAGAGGTCAAAAGAGAAGGTTTTGGTCTATCTAAAAATAAATGCAATAATCAATAGTCAAAATGAATGTTCTGTATTCAAAATAAAGCTCTAGAAAGTAAAGAAAATAAAAACAAACAAACAAAAGAGTAAACAAATTGGAGTGGGGAGAATTTGACCTATGATAGGTTCTTCTATGAACTGACTAATAATTCACTGAAAATACCAGAAAACATTTGGAAAATGTTCCTACTATTAGCTATTTGATAGGAAAATCTTTCTAAATTATCTGAATTTATTTTATCTTAAATAGAGATATTACCTTCATGGAGAAGTTCTCAGGAATATATAAGAACTTGTACATCATGTGCTGTCAGAAAACTTTACTCAAAATTAGTCCTCAGTGCAGTTTAATCATGGGGTAACAGTGAAAATAAAAATCAGGAATCTCATACCTTTCAAATCTTATCTGTCAAAAAAAAAACAAAAACAACTTTGCATTCTGTACACAGAACAGCAAAAATTTTTTCTGTAAAGAGTCAGAACTATTTTTAGGCTTATGGCCTAAAAATGGCTATATGGCCACTGCTATATTTATATTATTCTGCCATCGTAGGGCAAAAGCAACCAATGTGTATGTGAATGGGCATGGCTGTGTTTAAATAAAACTTTATTTACAAGCCAGGCCAAGGGCCAGATTTGGCCCACAGGCAGTAGTTTTCAAACTTTCAAACTTTTTGAAAGAGAAATTCTTATATTTTCTTTCTTTTGGTTTAATAAAACATTATCTGGTTGGTATTTTTTTCAGATTGGTTATTGCCTGTATTTTGGAAATAAAGTTGCATGCTGTTTAGTATAATTCTAGAGAAGAATATTTCTAGAGAGAATTGTGAGTTCAAGTAACTCCTATAAAGGCAGTTGCTTTTTGTTCCAAAGGAAGTCTTTGCCTAAATATTCAAAATGAATGAAAATTAAGGCCATACATGTTAGAAAAACAGAATTCTGGCTTTAGCTGATCATCACTATTTTTCTCTAGGAAGTAATAGCTGGATAGAAAAGGAAAGATAAGCAAATTATAATAATTTCAAAACTTGGAAAGACAAATCGTTTATATTGATCAACTGTTTAAAAATTCAATAAGAAACATTCACTAAGCCTCCCAGTTGTTAACTTAATTTTGCTTCACCTACCACAAAGAAACACTAAGACTGCTTTGTATTTTTTCTTCTGTTTACTTGTCACCAAAAGGAGAAAAAAATGGTTTAAAATTTTTAATCTTTGAATTTTCTACCCTATTATCATTTGTATGTATCATCTTTCACCTAACATTATTTTTGTTTATTTTCCTTTTGAGAAAATATTGCTCACTTGCTTGACTCTGGAATTAGAGTCTCTGGCTCCTGAAACCATATCACATATATGTGATGAGATATATCATTCTTCCCTATCAAAAAGCAGTCTATGAGGACTCTTTTGCTTTAGTTAGCTTTGAATGATCCCCCTTAGGACAGTTCTCATACATTCCCTTCATACAATTTCCTTTGACTAGTCCATCTTTCCAAGAAGAAGTCATCCAGAATATTTTTCCCCATCTAAAATGTTTAGAGGCATCGTGCATATCAGTCCCCATGAAGGACCTTCTGATTTGAATGTGTCACCATTATTCCCCCTGAAATCTGTCAGGTTAAGGACTTTTTCTACTTCAGAGTGCAAATCTCAGGCTGACAGACAGTAGAGTCAGATCCATCATGTGGCTTTGTTCCTCTCTGAGCCTGGACATTTAGGTCATCTATTTTTTCCTGTCTCTAGGGCTTTCTTTCCCAACATCTCAGTGATAAGTATATTCATCCTTTCTCTAGTAGGTGCTACAACAGCTCATTCCTTGACATATAAAGACCCTGAACCTTAATTTATTTTAGAAATCCATGTGAGAAAAAGAGGTCAGAGAATTTCCTCATTCATACGGTTAAATATAAAAAATTTGATATTTGTCTGAAGAGATGAAACATGTTAAGAAAGACTAGATAATCCTGTGCTTTCTGATGATGGCAACAAACTTTTCCTACCCATGTAGTTTTTGCCTTTAAATAATTTTAAAAATTTGCATTCTTTTCTGTTATGCTTCAGGCTAGGAAATGGGGTCCAAAATACATCCTTTAATGAAAATATCCCAAGGATCTAAATGTGTTCCTTTTGGATTCTATTTCAGAGGTATTTGTTAAGTTATGGGCTATTTCTTGCTTTACTTCCAAGGTAAAAAAATCAACTTGGAATATAGGTTTTATATTATCTTCATATTTCTTCAATTCATGACTCTTTTATTTTCCTTTGTTGACCTCTCTAATAAAACATTTAAAATATTTGTCTGACTCTAATTGTTTTAAATGTTTTTTGTCTTCTTCTGAATCAAGCAAAATACAAATATTGTATGTGATACAGAATAACTTTCATGATAGCAGTCATCATTCCTTCTAGCTTTTCTTTTCTTTTTTTTTTACCTTCTAGCTTTTCAACTGGGATGTTAAGAAGATTAAAAACATGGAATCACATGTAAATTTTAATGATATAATTCCTACTTAACTGGCCACACATTGCTTAAGGACAAAATACAAGATATAAGACTCCTGGACATTAAATTCTTGAAAGTTGTAGGGACAAAACAAGATTCAAGAAGGACAGTGTATTTTAATTTCTCTGAGGCAATGAGCAAAATTACATTTGCAGATCAAGACACAAATAATTTGCTTATTTGGGTAAAATGCTTATGCTCAGAGAAGAAGAATTTCAAAAAGCATCCTCTGCTTTTTTCCTATTACTGTGAACTTAATATGTGGAGAATATTGTTCTAGGTATGAGAAATCATGCACATTTTTACACAAGAGCAAGTGTGATCCATTTCTATTACAGAATTGTTAGATCAAGATTTGAAAAGTTGGATTGCATTTTAAGAAATACATGAATTAATTTTAAATTGTATTCTTAGGCTAAAATCTTATAAATGAGCAAAATAGTTTAATCCATAACAGACGTAAGAAAAGAGAGACAGCAAAGGTTTTAAAATAAAATTGGGAAAATACATAATGACAGAAGGCTATTATAGATCCATCATTTTAAATGAATTTCTGATATTTTCATACATTTGAAAAATAACCATATACTCCTTTGGAAATTACTTTATCTAGTTTATCTAAAGTGTGCATAGCACAGTGCTTGTTGAAATATTAGTGGATTAAATGGCCAGAATGCTTTGTGCAGTTAAATCCACACCCCTCCCATCACCTCACCACATTAACTCTTCGCTAACAATCCACTGCCTCAGCTCAACAGTCTGAACTCATTGTTTGCAACGACCAGTGTCTACAAGCAAAGTAAAGAGAGTCTGAGGAATGCATGGTGAGTGCAAAAACCGAGTAGAAAACCTCTGGTGCTTGCTCCCCAGAACATGCCTTTCCAGAGCTGACTCTGCATCACCTTCCTGGTGTTCATTTTCCAGGTCTCTAATCTTTCACATCATGGCTGATCCAATATAAATACATTTCTATAACTAGATTGCTTGGAACTTGCTCAAGATTGACCTGTGACCTTCATTTATGAAAAATGGATATGCTTGATTTGCTCCGTGCTGACACTGAGCATGTTCAATTAGTGCTTACATTATAAAGAATGTGCAAACAACACAAATGGAAATTAAGCCCTTTTCACTATCTGTCTGCATCTGAGCACTCATAAATTGAAATAAGTGTGAAAGAGCTGTCCTCAATCAATTTCAGCTCTAGTCCCTGACCTGATTATGCTATGCATATCAATATACATTTCCTTAATTAAATGTGGTTCAGTGAGCATTAATGGTATTAAAAAGAGAGAGAGAGAGAGAACGGGGCCGCCTATTACTACCCATCATGTTGTTGGGGAAAACAATAGAGAGACTGATGAGAAGGAAAGTTGGCAGAAGAAAAAGCTGTTGAGTACATTATCATAATTATCTCCTATGCTGAGTGATTTCGAAGCAAGACACCAAGGATGTCACTTGTTTTTGCTCAGCCATCTCTCACGAAGGCTAAGTATTACAGGAAAAGACAGAGACACTGCATCATTCTGAGACATTCCATCCTGTTTTTCGGTTGGCTCATGATTCCTTCGCTGCTTATTCTGACACTGCTACAAATATTTCCACGCCTTCTCTGACACTCCATGGGAGCCATGCAAAAAGTGGCTTTATAAGTCACAGCTTCCTTCCTCCCAAAAGCATTTGAAAAAAAAAAAAAAGATGATGCTCTCTCACTGAGCTGTTAAGAAGCGTCGGTGTGCAGCTCTCTTTTCCGACTGCTGTTTTATTTTCTTCATTCTGGTCTCCTTCTTTCTTCTCTCTCATGGACGGAAGACTGTCATTGCTGAGGCTCTAGCCTGCAGGGAATCCGTGGTTCCCTGGGTGACTTTGCCTGTCCGGACTCTGATAGCGGCGGCTAGCCACTGATTTGCTTGCTTTCATCCCACAATGTGCTGAGGATGTTGCTAATCAATGGTTCTCACAGGGATCGCTTTTTCCTCATTTTGCTTTGGAGCGCTTTGGAGCCTTAGAGATCAAGAGCTGACAGACTAGAAGAGCCACAGACTGACCCAGAGCAGGTAGAATGTAGCTCCTTGGGCTGGGCTGTCGTCACCCCACATGAGCTGCAGACGAAGTCGCCTTTGATACCACATGCAGTGAAGAGCTCCCACGTGTGACCCGTAAGTCTTGAAGAGCAGGGAAGCCTTAGAGGGAAGTAAGGATTGATTACGCAATGAGAATGGGTACCACAGAATGGGTCCCAGGAAATGAGCCAGATTATCTGTGAATACAAGAAAAATGACAGACACCTGCTTCTCCCAACCTCTGGGGGTTAAGCCCTGAGGAAGATAAATGGATTCGAAGCTTTAAATTGACATAAGGAATCTGCTGGTCTTGGTTGATCCTAGATGTGTTCTGACCACAAAAGCTGGGAAGCAGAGTCAAACGCCTGTTTACTCACTGTACATGGCTTTTAATAAAACGGCCCAGTACTCCTGCGGCTGCAGAATTAAGCCTTAGGAGGTGGGAGGGATGTTCAAGTGGGAGGGGACATGGGTAAAACTGTGGCTCATTCATGTTGATGTTTGGTAGAAACCAACCCAATACTGTAAAGCAATTATCCTTCAATTAAAATATACAAATTAAAAACAAATCAAACACCCCAGTCAAAAAACAGGCAGAAAATCTAAATAGACATCTCTCCAAAGGAGACAAGCAGATGGCCAACGAACACTTGAAAAGATGCTCAGCATCACTAATTATTAGTTAAATGCAAATCAGAACTACAAAGAGGTATCACCTCACACCAGTCAGAATGGCCATCGTCAAAAAAAAAAAAAAAATCTACAAACAGTTAATGCTTGAGAGGATGCGTATAGAAAAGGGAACTTTTGTACACTGTTGGTGGGAATGTAAATTTATACAGCCACTCTAGAGAACTGTAAGGAGATTCCCCAAAAAACTAAAAATAGAACTACCATACAACTCAGCCATCCCACTCCTGGGCACTCGTAATTAAAAATGACACATGCAGCCCAATGTTCAGGGCAGCACTCTTTACAATAGCCAGGATCCAAATAACCTAAATCCAAAAGAAAACTTTCAGTTCTGATGGTACTCATCTTCTGTGGCATCCTGTACAGTCAGCTCTCTCTGTAAGCATCCTTGGCTCCCGGGATGCCTCACTCTCCCTGGGGAGTCTCACTCATTTGTGGCCTGCCTCTCTTTCAACTTCCCTTGCAGGCTTCTTGTCCTGGGCTGTCCCTGGCTATCAATATTAAGATCTGAGTGGTCTTGATATCAGAAAACTATCAGTATTAACATCTAAGTGGTCCCCTCTTTTTCACTCCCTGCATTATCTCATTCATATGGAACACCAGACCACCTTATCTGTCTCCCAAGAAACTTGTGTGAGGGCCAAAAAGCAACAGTTAGACATGGAAACAGCTGGACATGGAAAAACAGACTGGTTCAAAATTGGCAAATGTGTACGCCAAGGCCATATATTGTCACCCTGTCTATTTAACTTCTTTGCAGATTACATCATGCAAAATGCCAGGCTGGATGAATCATAAGCTGGAATGGGGATTACTGGGAGAACTATCAACAACCTCAGATATGTAAATGATACCATTCTGATGGCAGAAAGCTAAGAGGAATTAAAGAACCTCTTGATGAAAGAGAAAGAGGACAGTGAAAAATCTGACTTGAAGCTCAACATTCAGAAAACTAAGATCATGGCATCCAGTCCCAGCACTTCATGGCAAATAGAAGGGGAATAAGTGGAAACAGTAACAAATTTTCTTTTCTTTGGCTCCAAAATCACTGGGGACCTTGATTGCAGCTATGAAAGTAAAAGATTCTTGCTTTTTGGAAGGAGAGCTGTGAGAAACCTAGACAGAATATTAAAAAGCAGAGACATCACCTTGTCAAAAAAAGTTCTAGATAGTCAAAACTATGATTTCTCCAGTAGGCATGTATGGATGTGAGAGTTGGACCATAAAGAAGGCTGAACACTAATGAATTGATGCTTTCAGATTGCAGGCATGAAGGCTCTTGAGAGTCCCTTGGACTGCAAGGAGATCCAACCAGTCCATCCTAAAGGAAATCAGTCCTGATTATTCATTGGAAGGACTGATGCTGAAGCTGAAACTCCAATACTTTGGCCACCTGATGTGAAGGTGGAAAAAACCCTGATGCTGGGAAAGACTGAAAGCAAAAAGAGAAGGGGGTGGTGGAGGATGAGATGCTTAGAGAGCATCACTACCTCAATGGACCTGAATTTAAGCAAACTTCAGCAGACAGAGGAAGGCAGAGGAGCCTGGCAGGCTGCAGTCCATGGGGTTGCGAAGAGTCAGACATGAGCCTCTGTCACTTTCACTTTTCCGCATCCTCATTTCAGATCCGTTATGCTGGCTGAGGCCAATGCTGTTTTCCCCGAGCTTTACTGAAAATGCCTCCTTTCACAATTTTATTTTCCTATAAATGCATCTTGCCCAATTTCTATCACCAGTGGTTCCTCTAAAGGTTCCTTTTTGTGCCACTCCAGGCTTCCTCTTCCCTCTTCCCCCTCTCCAGCCCTGTCTCTGGCCACTTTCCTCTGCTTTGGACTTTCTATACATAAGAAATAGTTCTTTCACATTTAGGTCATTGGACTTTATCTAAAGGATACTCTTCCTATATACTGTCAAGATGACTCTTACTTTTTCATGATTCTGTTTAAGTTGCACTTTTTTTTTTCCCTAAGAAAATCTCAGCATGACTGAGTTTCTACCCCACACTATTTTGGCTCTTTGCCATATACTGCTTTAATATTTCTTATGTTTTGTGGTAAATGTCTACTTTCTTGCCTGTCAACTCTCTTAAAAGAAAGCAAGACAACTGATTATTAACAAGCAGAATGAAAAACTTCTGTTATTGTTGCTTGAATTGACTCAGAGTCTTTTCAGGAAAAGCCTTATCCACTGGGCTTTGGGAAAACAATCAGCAGCAACTGTTTGCCATCACAGAAGCCTGAGGCTGCAAGACCAGTTTGGGCAAAGAAAAAAAAAAAAAAAGCCTGAGAGCCTGGAGAGAAAATTAAAACAAAGACCTGCCAATTGAGATCTCTATTCATGAAGGGCTTTTAAAAGCTTTAACTATTAGAATTTATAAATAATGTCATAGAATATCAGGATAAAGATCATTTTATAAAAAATTAACTGTATTTATATGCACTAGTGAACATGAAAGTAAAATTAGGAAAACATTTAATTCACAGTATATTAAAAAATAAAATATTTGGATAAATTTAACTGAAAAGTCTGTACTTGTGCTCTGAAAGCTATAAACATGGTTGAAATTAAAGACCCAAATAAACGAAAAGGCATCCCATGTTCATGGATCAGAAGACCTACTTCATGAGCCTGTTTGGATTATCTCATTGCTGAGTACCTTCAGAGGAGTCAAACTTCCTACCATTTGATTTAGGGCACCACAATAAGCGTACCAAAACACCAGGATAGATGTTGCATCCCCTTTTCTGACATAGTCTCAGGAATACCATCACCGCTGCCACAGGCTATTCGTTTAAGTCATAGCCCAGATTCAAAGATAAATGGCACAGACCACTCCTCTTAACGGGAACACTGTCATGGTCACATTGTTGAATAGTTTATGAAATGGGACGTGTGATTGGGATCTTTTGACACAACAACATGCCATGTAAAGTAGCATCATAACATTGACTGTAAATTGATTCGTATATGATTTCTTAAGCATCATTGTTGGTAGCTAAAAAAGTGCCCTTTGGGGTTTGATACTGATGCAACAATTAGATTGAATTCAGTGAGATTTTCAGTGTCTTTAAGGGGAAAGTTGTTGAGGCCCTTTCTCAGTGTATAATACAATCTTTAGTTCCGTATTGGAGCATGCAAATCCTCTGAATTGAGACCATTTGTGAAATAACAAGGATGTTTACACAACTGTGACCTCAAGTCAAATTGCTTGAAGAGATGTGTTAGAACCTTCAACATCTGGGTTGCAAAAGATGAGCTCCAGGATTTTCAGAGGTGGAGGTACATGGAAATGCATCTTGTTAGGTCATTTGCTTAAATTATAATTTAATATCTGCCACTGCCCCAGAAAATGATGGTCAATGCTATGTCATTTCAATTATTGTCATCTATAATTTAGAATGTCATAACCTAGTTTGGTAAATCCTTAGAGGTAAATAAAACAGTAAAACTAGAAATACTGTCAAAAGGCAAATAGCTGTAAAAATTTAAGCTTTAAGCACAGAGAATTCTTAAAAAGAAGTTCACCAAGTAACATCAGGGGAGTCACAGTTCTTCTGTGACAGATAAGATTATAGGTAGTGGGGAACATAAATGATGTGTGAATAATATTAACATTATTATTTTACTGCCAACTCAAATTTCTTTTACTTTGCCAATGAAATAATTGCTAGATGATGAACTAGTACATATTTTAACCTATTGTTTTTGTTTCTTGGGTGGGTCAGAAGTAATTGTCATTGAAAAGGGAAGTACCCAGTCATTGATTTCAAAATTTTCTTCTTTGCAAAATGTTCAGAAGAGTAGAGTCAGACTTTTATTGATTAGACCATTCAGGTCTGCTCTTTCTGGCTGGGATTTTAGGATGGATGCTCATAGGATCTTGCAGAAACCCAAGGATAGACATAGTTTTTTTCATGCTGAAACCACTTTATAAAGTGCTGAGGGAATTACCAGCCTATATTAAAATGTAAATTAATTCTACATTCTTTGAGGTTCAAATCAAGCTCAATGAGAATGTCTTCTCAGTAATTGTGATACTGAAATAAGCCCCACTCTGTAAGATAGATTCATAAATTTTCTACACTTTTTCATTATTTAAAATAAATAACACTCCCATTCTCTTCCAAGTGATTATGGGCTTAAGACACATTCCCCAAATAAACTAAGATGACAAACAAAATCAATAATCCAATAAGGTTAGAAGAGTGTCACTGCATTTCGGCTTCTTTTCCTGCCCGCCTCCCATTTGGTTTCTATAATTATTCAAGGTGGTTCCTTTAAGTTATAAAGCTCCACCAACTGGCAGATTGGCTAATCCATTTCCAGCACCCCCTCTGGATGCTTGGTTAAGTCTGAGAGCATATCAGAGCATCCCAGTTGACATTCAAGAATGTCTGTAACCTTTGTCTCAACCACGCTTATGCACAGCACTGACATTGGTGGGAAATGTGGTAGAGAAACATCTTGAATACAAACCTGTTGGGTAGAAAACAGATGGAGGGTAAAGAAATATATGCAGTCTCTAGGTGTTAAAATGATCTTTTCTCCTCCAAACCAAATGATTTTTAACATTCTTATCATTCTAATTTCTTCCTTCTATCTCCTTGTCTATCTCTAGCAGGAAAACCCGTGTACACGTGTCATCAGAAAATCCAACCAGAGTTATCCCTAGATAGACTCTTCCTTGTTTAAGTTGAATGAAATTGACATCTTTTGCAATCCTCAGTTATTTTTGATCTATGGCTTCATTCCTCTGAGGAACAGAGAACGCAAGGAGCCCAATTTGCACAGGCTATTAAGATTATATGTCTATGGATCTCAGCCTTTAAGGATTGGGTGTGAACAGTGTGACTTTAAGAACATGTAACTACTAGACCATACCTGCCTTCATAAGCATCATGCTCAGACTTAACTTACAAAGCTGAAGGGAATTCAGAAGAAATTTAATGGAGCTCTAATAACAGAAGTGCTGCACAACTTAAAAGAAGATGATGAAATCAGCGTCTTTTTTAGAAAGAATCTGAGTTTCATGAATGTGTTCTTATGAGGGATCCAGATGCACCAAAATGACAATCTGCTGTTACTGGAGTGCATTTCCCTGATGCCTTTCTTAGCAGAAAGACGTATACAGAAAGAAACCCTTTAGACTTTCTTCTGAATCATCATGAAAGATGTATTTGAGATTGCTTATTTTTGTTTAGTTTGCAAAATAAAGTTTTACTTTTGAAGTAGAAGCAAGCAGCCCTTGAATAAAATGAGTGATTGGGTGTCCAGCTATCTAACCTTTATGCATGCTCAGATACTAAGCCATGCTCTACTTTTTGTGGCCCCATGAACTGCAGCTCACCAGGCTCCTCTGTCTTCAGAAATTCCACCCAGAGTTCTCCCTAGATATACTGTTCCCTGTTTAATTTTTATGCAATCGACCTGTTTGTGATTCTCAGTTATTTTAGACCTATCCCCTGTCCATGGGAGTTCCCAACTAGGAATACTGAGTGGGCTGCCATTTATCTTCTCCAGAGGATCTTCTGGACCCAGGGATTGAACCCGCATCTCCTGCCTTGGCAGGCGGCTTCTTTAGCACTGAACCACTTAGGAAGCAACATTTACCCATAGTCAGACTTAGATGCCTTTTTTTTGAAGTGCTAATAATAGCACTTCACTGTTTCTGTATTAGTTAGGGTTCTCCAGGAAGATAGAATCAATAGGCAATGATAGATAGAGAGATAGAGAAAGAGAGAGAGAGAGGTTTATGATAAGGGGTTGGCTCACTCAGGATGGACGCTGAGAAATGGCATAATTTCTTGACTTCAATCTGGAGGTCCAGGTGATTCTAGTCCAAGCCCCCAAACCTGAGACCAAGAGGGGCAATGGTATATATCTAAGCCTTAGTCCACAGGCCTGAGGACCAGGAGCACCAGTGTCCCAGGGCAAGAGAAGACTGATGTCCCAGCTGAAGCAGAGAGAACAAATTGGTCCTCCCTCTTTCTTCTGTACAAGCCCTCAGTGGATTGGAAGCTGCCAACTCACTCTGTGGGGGCTTCCCCACATTAGCTCAGTGGTAAGGAATCCTTCTGCAATGCAGGAGATACAGGAGACGAGGGTTTGATCCTTGGGTCCAAACGATCCCCTGGAGAAGGGCATGACAACTCACTCCAGTATTCTTGGCTAGAGAATCACGGACAGAGGAGCCTGTCGGGCTGCAGTCCATGGGGTCACAAAGAGTAAGACACAGCTGAGCACACACGCATGCAGCCCAATTGGTGAGGCTGTTCTTTACTGAGCCTATAGACTTAAATGCTAATCTCTTTCTTAAACACTCTCACAGATAGACACAAGCTGAGATGATATTTTACCAGCTATCGGGGCATCCACTCACCCAGTCAGCATGACTCATAACAGTGACCATCACGGAACCTGTTATTTCTCTATTTATTCTACTGTGTTCAAAGTAGGAGCAGGCAAACTCTAGACCCTAAAATGCACCAGGTTAGAAGCCGTATACTCAACTGTTCATGCATCTCACTTTGCTGAGCATAGTAATAGCACATTTCAAATTGTAACGTTTACTTGAAGTGAGTTCAACCATCATTCAGCCGTTAAAATGAATGTGTTTACAAAAAGTATTTTCCTTAAAGCAATCTGTTTTGTTGTTGTGTTGTATTCTTTAAAGAATTAAAGTGTTTTGCTTACATGTCTATCAAGGTGGTTTTCTGTTTTCTGTTCTCCAAATCTCTCTTGCTGTCCATCAATCCTATGCTATAATAATTGGCACAATGACAGTTATTTTTCTGGTTAAAGACATACAATGACCCACTACTACCTGTAATAATATTATAGGAATAGTCAGCCTGGCTCTGAGGTGTTTTGTTATGTGCATCTCTGAACTTTTTCTATTTATTATCCACTATTGTTTTTGTTTTATTTCTGGCCCATCCATGCAACCTGTGGGATCTTAGTTACCTAACCAGGAATGGAACCCATGACCCCCACATTGGGAGCCTGGAACCTTAATCACTGGACCATCAGGGACGTTTTTATTATCCATTACTTTCAATTTATTACTTGTATTATTTTCATTATCCTTCATTTATTGAGTACCAATATACCCTCTGAGATAACTACCAAGTTGGTTAACGAACTTATGAGCTCACAGTCAATAGGGGATAGGCATAGGTGAATAGGAATATAGGATACAATGAAATGGGCACAAACATAGAAGAAAAAGTCACATGAGAGCATTAAGAAAGAGAAAACCTGGATACGCACAGGTTAACTTCCCAGACACATATCAGACGTATTAGATAAGCTGTTAACAATGAACAGGAGTTTACCAAACAGATAAGGAAGAAAAGTGAACTTAAGAAGGAAATAACATCCAGCCTGGGCTGGAGATCTGTTTCACCCTAGATAATATACATGTTTTGATGTTGTTCTCCTGAAACATCCCACCCTTGCCTTCTCCCACAGAGTCCAAAATTCTGTTCTGTACATCTATGTCTCTTTTTCTGTTTTGCATATAGGGTTATTGTTACCAAAAACCACTACAATATTGTAAAGTAATTAGCCTCCAACTAATAAAAATAAATGAAAAAAAATCATGATTAAAAAAAAGAAGAAGGAAAAAACAGGAAATTTAGAAACATTAATCTACATGCCAAATTAAGGGAGTGATCCACATGACTATAATTCAGAGTGTTCCCACGAAAGGATTGGTCAGAAATACATCTGTGGAAGAACAATGCAACTAGATGGTGAATAATCTCATAACTGGGAGCCATCAAAGGTATTTAAGTTGAAGAATTTCAAGGTCAAATTTGTATGTTATTTTTAAAAAGGCAGTAAGCAGAACAGAAAATTGGCCAGGAAAAGCAATAAAATAGAGATTCTACTTAAATGTGTTTGAAATCAACTAGGAATGCTATTTTCTTCCTCCCTAATAAATGTCTGTGACCCCGTGGGCTGTCGCCCGCCAGGCTGCTCTGTTCACGGATTCTCCAGGCAGGCAGACTCGAGTGGGCTGCCATTTCCTGCTCCAGCTCATCTTCCCCACTCAGGGATCAAACCCAGGTCCTCCACACTGTGGGCAGCTTCTTTATTGTCTGAGCCACCTGGGAAGCCCAGTCTAAGGACCTTTGGAAAAGTTGATAATATCAACCTCCAAAGGAGTTTAACTTGAGGTGTGTCTGACAGAACAATTTTTATACCAAATTTATTTTGAAAAAGCTAAAATTGTGAAACTGTGTCAAAGCCATCACTCTGAATGTGAGACAATTTCCTTAGAATATTTGTCATTTTTGATGTTATTCTACTTATACACAATAAAGGTGATATTGTGTGGTTCCACTTTTACTTAGAATGTAGAGGTAATAATTCATTTATTAGGGAAGAAGAAAATACCCTGAGATAATCCTGAAATATTTTTATGGAACTTGATGAGTATTCAAATATGACAGCTGAGAAAGAATACAGAATGACTGGTGGTAATTATCACCTTCCAGACTGGGAAACAGAGTCAAAGATAATGAAATTATATAATATAAAAATCAGCCAAAAAAAGGGGGGTTGGATTTGGGTTTGAAGGAAATAAAATAATTAATTTTGTTTGGAATATTTTGTGTTTGAAATGTTTTTGTTGCTATTAGATAATTTGTCTAGTGATAAATCGAAATTATGAACTTAATACTTTCAAACTGAAGATCAGGATTTGAGAAGCACCACGGTGGCTTCCCTGTGGTGATAAAGACTCTGCCTGGAGATCCAGGCTCCATCTGAGCTGGAAAGATCTCTGGGAGAAGGAGATGACCACCCAGTCCAGTATTTCTGCCTGGAAAATTCTATGAACAGAGTAGCCTGGTGGCCTCAGTCCATGGGGTCACAAAAAGTTGGACATGACTGAACAGTTAACACACATACTCACACACAAGGATGACAGTTAAAGCTGAGGGAGAGAATATTATTTCGGAAAAAGATATGGATAATTAGAAAAAGACAGAACCATAATTTCCAAAATTTGGAAACGCCCACAATATATCCTTCAGGAGGTGAATGAATAAATAGAAAGCAGCTGGTAAAGGCTACATACTGTATGATTCCAACACAGGCAGCCTTCTGGAGAAGGCCACAATTATAGAGACAGAAAAGGATCAGTGGTTGCCAGGAGTTGGGGGAAGGTAGTTAGGGCAAGGAAACTATTGTATTTGAAATTACAATAGTGTTATATGTCATTATCTATTTGTCCAAACCCATAGAAGGTACCACACCAGGAGTGAACTCTAACATAAACTATGACATCTAGGTGATAATGACATGTAGGTTCATTGTTCCTAACCTTTGTACCACTCCGTGGGGAATGCAGATAATGGTGGAGTTGAACCACATGTCAGTAAGGATTATCAATGGCCTATCTATGCCTTCCCCTCAGTTTTGCTGTGACCCAAAACTGCTCCAAAGAAATGATACCTTTAAAAGAGGAAAGGTAAAAAGAGAGAGTCAATTGCAGACCAACATCCTCACTGTTGACAGAGCCTTCTAAGAGAAGCAGAATCTTTGGGCCATGGTCAGAGGGACACACAGAGATTTCTAGGACAGCTGAGGCAGCACAATGCCCCAATTAATTGTTTAATAGATTTCACAGAAATATTCAGAGATAGGGATAGTAATTTCCCATATACTCTCAATGGCACAAATGCATAATCTTCAAGAGTATCAACATCTCCTATCAGAGGGTGCATTTGTTAGGACTGGTGAAACTTGCACCGACATGTCATTAACACCCAAAGTCCATAATTTATGCTAGGGTTCACTTTTGGGGTTGTGCATTCTGTAGGTTTGCACAAATGCATATAGCCTGTGCCTACCATTATAATCACCACATAGAATACCTATTGCCTTCAAATTCTTCTGAGCTTTGCTTGTTTATTCCTCTCTCCCTCATCACCCCTGCCAACCACAGATCTTTGTACTGTCTCCTTTTCCAGAATGTCATATAGCTGGAATTCTATAGCATTCAACCCTTTTAGACTGGCTTCTTTCAATTCAGTTCAGTTCATTTCAGTCGTTCAGTCATGTCTGACTCTTTGCGACCCCATGAACTGCAGCACGCCAGGCCTCCCTGTCCATCGCCAACTCCCAGAGTCCACCCAAACCCATGTCCATTGAGTTGGTGATGCCATCCAACCATCTCATCCTCTGTTGTCCCCTTCTCCTCTTGCCCTCAATCTTTCCCAGCATCAGGGTCTTTTCCAATGAGTCAGCTCTTCACAACAGGTGGCCAAAGTATTGGAGTTTCAGCTTCAGCATCTGTCCTTCCAATTAAAACCCAGGACTTATCTCCTTTAGGATGGACTGGTTGGATCTCCTTGCAGTCCAAGGGACTCTCAAGAGTCTTCTCCAACACCACAGTTCAAAAGCATCAATTTTTTGGCACTCAGCTTTCTTTATAGTCCAACTCTCACGTCCATACATGACCACTGAAAAAAACCATAGCCTTGACTAGACTTGTTGGCAAAGTAATGTCTCTGCTTTTTAATATGCTGTCTAGGTTGGTCATAACTTTCCTTCCAAGGAGTAAGCGTCTTTTAATTTCATGGCTGCAATCACCGTCTGCAGTGATTTTGGAGCCCAGAAAAATAATGTCAGCCACTGTTTCCACTGTTTCCCCATCTATCTGCCATCTTTCACTTACACTTGATTAATTCTGAAGTAGCTGAAACAGACCTATTTATGTCTATCTTGAAAGCTTTAAAATTAGTGGATAAAAATACACTTTTTTGAGAACTCAGAAAATTTTCAAGTGTGTGTTAATGTTGATTTATGACATCACTGTTCCTGCTTTTGTCCAAATAGTCATCCATATCTTTCATTGATTGTGAGGAATTAATCTCTGGGGCCTACCAGGGGAATACAGGGTAACAAATATTTCAGAAACATTGTTTTAAACTTTCCATAGGCTGCTTAAATTAGACCTCCAGTTGTAAAGTGTAATTTAGTCAAATTTGCCAGAGCTGATGCAACATTTATGTTCAGGAGAAAAAATAAACAATAAAAACAGTAAGCTGCTCTTTTAGCTCCTATTACAAATATTTTACAATTTAAGTATATTAAAAGCAATGTTGATTTTTCATTCACTCATTTTTGTGGAGCAGAAACACTGACTTGAAGCAAGGATTTGAAGAATGTGATAAATTTAGATTTTTCAGTTGTCTTTTCTGACATTCTTTTCCTATAATTTACCATCAATTAGGTGATTCACTTCCTTCTACATGGTTCCACATCCCCTAGGAGCTTTCTACAAAGAGTTCAGTGCTTTTTAATTGTGTTATATAAACCACATTATATCAGTGAAGCCAGTTTTGGTGGGTATTTTAGCAGTCATTTGAATTCTACACTTGAAATACTTAATTTGCTGTTAACCGATTCGGAGTGACTACTAAATATTTCATAGCTCCTCTTTCTTTCTAGAAATTTTAAATATTATACTCCAAAACTACATTTTGGATATCTCTTGTTTGCAGTTATTCAAGAAGTCCTATCTTAAGTCTCCCTGCTATTTTTGTATGAAAAATGTTTGGCAACATGCATGTATATGCCATCATTGCACCAAGCACCATGGTCAAGAAACCCATCTGAGAGGTAGATTTAGAGAGAATTAACACATGCCATAGAATGTCAACTAACAGGGAAAGAATTATAAGAATGATATAATGTTTAAATTACAATGCATAAGAAGAATAAAAGGAAATACAATTTTCAGCTATTTAGGGTTATAAATATTAATTACTGCAAACTCCATACTTAGCTGTGGAATGAATATTTCCAATTTTATTAATACACTGCCTGAGGTTTCTGTGTTTGTTTTACACCCTTATGCATAAGATTTAGTTCAGTAAGATTTTAACATTCCATAAATTAAGCCTATGTGCATAACATTTCAAATATAAGATTATGCTGGGCATGTACTCAGTTCCAGCGTAGTACAATTAGATATAGTAATTTTCTTCACAATCACAGTGAGACATTCCATTAACTTAGGAAAACCGAGCTCTGCTAAACATTCTGATGTTAGCACAGAACAGAAGGTCCAAGATGATTGGGTTCATCTTCTCAATTTTCTAACTTTTATTCTTTCCTACACTCTTTGTGTGGCAGCTGTTGAACTTTTTGCAAAAATTTGCCAAGTTTTTCTTTAGAGCACATGCTGTTTTTAGTTCATAGTGTTGGTGTGGGGAGTTCAGATGTACTTATCCTTAAACCTTTATGAGAATTCATAAAACCTCAGTCAGATTTTATGTAAGTTTTTTTTTTAAGATATACCTGGTAAAAACAAAATGACCTTGCCCCCTAATATGATGCAATGAAATGGTAAATCTGAAAAGCAAAAGCTTGTAGGAATATCAATACCAATAGATGACTTAAATGTCAGTGTCTCATTCAACATCTGAGATGGTTTTCCCTAAATTCTCTTGTTACAAGTGACAGCATTTTTTTTTTTTATTAACTATCTCTTTTATTGTGGCAACTTAAACTTCAGTCTCAGTTATATATTACAAAAGGAGAATTCATTTGCTTATAAAAATATGGTGACATAATTTAAACTCTTACTGAGTACTAATAACCCTCTTGACTGGAGGGCTCAGGAAAGTTTTCGGGGACCAGGTGGCATTGCAGCTGTCTTGAATGCAGGGTTAAAATTTGAAGTCAATGGAGAAGATCAAGATCTCATTCTGTTGGTGGAAAGCATGCATGCAGAGGTGAAAAGCCAAAACAAAACATATAGCATGCTCTGTGGAAAGGAGAGCAACCTGAGCACATCTGAGGGTTCTTTTTGGAATTCATGGGACATCAGTTTGAAGATGGAAATAGGATACACCTGATATTGTAGTCTAGGGATATTTGACTCTTCCCTGTGGACAGATATCCTGAAAGTTTCTGAGACACAAGAGTCACTTGATGGCATTCAAGCTTGAGAAATAAGGCTAGTATTGGTAGAGATGATAATCTGGAAACAACTGGTTTATTAGGAGACGTGAATTAAAACTCTTGCAAATGGAGTGAAAAGGAAACAGTGGATTTGAAAAGAAAAAGACAGAAGACATCATGGCAGAGTTTGATTGACCTTCTGGGAGAGCGGTGCTGGGTGTAATTTTAATACATGAAAGCCGTGCATTTGGGAGGCTTTGGGACAGGTGATGCTGAGGACGGTAACTTTGAAATCAGGAAGGCGTGCTGGAAGAGGAGGTGTGGAGGGAGCATATCACTTGCTTTTAGATTCATTGTTGACACGAGAGCAAGGCACTCAAATCGAAAGGGTCCTTGGGCAGAGGAAAGTTTGAGTGGAGTGGATGCAATGCCTGTGCGTTTGAAGATTTCCTTCTCAGTTCACAGCACATAACAAATGATTATTTGACTCCCTGGCCCATGCTGGTTACTCAGTGGATCAAATCAGCTATTGACGTCATTCCTAATCAGTATCTTTAGGCTTCATCTCTGAAAGCCACAGGCTCCCTGTCCTTGAGATAGAATTGAAAAGCATAAAAAGCAGAGTGGACTTCAGCTCCAGAGATCACTTAGAATAAACATGGTACATAAAATGTCCCTGCATCTCTGCTGTTCATCCAGTGGAAAGAAACCATCAAATACACACCCCACTGCTATCCCAGCTATTACTATTTCAGCTCAATTTACCAGGAGAAAGATGAATTTACATGATATCTGTCAGGAAAAAAAAAATTAAACTTTCAGCTAAGTGCTGATCCAGTCTATAAGGAGGGCCCCTTGCTTACCCTTCTTTCATCACGTTAGGGATCAACTGCTTTTTTGACCTGCTCATTGTTTGATGAGAAAATGCCTCACATTCTCTACGTCTTTCCCTTTCTGTCCTCATGAAATTTTGAATTTTTTTGTTTTCCATCAGCAACCTAATGTGAAGCTCTTCTATCGCTGTCTCCGCGGTTCTTCCTTAACAGATAAGACCCTTCTCCACACACTCCACCCCCATGGGCACTGCCCCAGAGGCAGGATAACAGGCAGGTCTCTGGCTTCATGGTCCACCACTCATTAGAGGTACAATCCTCAGCAGAAGAGTCAGTGAAATCTCGATTTTATTCCTTTCTAGAAAATGTGGATTTTAATTCTTTTATAAATCACAAGGTCTCTATCACTACCTTTTTCTTTTTTTAAAGATTCTCTCTTGCTGGTAAGACCAAACTATTCACTTTCTTGGGATCTGCAGCATTACAGAGAAAACTACACATTTGTGAATATTAATGGGGCTGTAATTTGTGATTTACAATCTGAAATGGGAACTCTACTCTGCCTGGCAAAGTTTCAGTATATTTCAATTATTTTGTGCTCCCACAGGCTGCAAGGATTCCTCAAGCCTGAACGTTTACACTCCACCCAACCCAATGTGCTCAGCAGAGAAATAGCAGTCAGCAGAGGATAACGCCCTCATATTTCCACCCACAAGTAGACACTGCCCTGCAAATACACCGCGCTGCCCCTTTCTGCCTCTTGTTCAATGGAGCATCACTTCTGCTGTAAAGATTAAACACTTCACGAAAGCCACATCTCCCATCCACCGCAACCTCTGCCCACCTTCAAATAGGCCCCATATTTCTGACACCAGCAGCTTCTACATCTCTGTAGGATGTTATTGTCATTATACAAAATGTTATGGCCATGCCCCCTCTTCAATAAAATTCTTCCTTCTGCCCAAATCCACGCGGAGTCATCATCTGTTTCTCTGCTTGCTTTCACAGTCAAATATCCACACACAGATGCATGCATCTGTGTACGCATCCAAGCATACATGCATGAGAACACACACACAGATGCA